>JAVTVY010044789.1:0-213647 GCA_036873755.1 Hanleya hanleyi
GTGCGGACCCTGACCTTGTACGCTGTCTGTGCGAGATCGGGTACAACCTGCTAAAAGGCAACGTACCACTGACTCCGGCTCAGAAGGCCAAGTTGGCCAAGCATAAGACAGGTCTCCGAACCCTAGTCCACAAGCGGGTCCCTCAAACACAAAAGAAAAGGTGTTACAGAAAGGCGGCTTTCTCGGGGCCATCTTAGCACCGTTGGCCGCTTCCGTGTTGGGTCCAGTATTGGGTGGACTCTTCGGCCGACAATGAACCACACGAAAAAAATGGTCCTCGTCGAACCACGATTCCTTCAAAACCTCCAATCACCCTACCCTGTCCCACCTACGGTGAAGACCATAAACACCCTCGATGGAGAGATGCAATAGATCTTACAGAGACCGGGGTTAAGCGACAGTGAGAAAGTACAACGGTACAATGAGACGCTTCAACGGTACATGACGTTCATGGACAAATACAAAACCCTCTCTACCCCACCACCACCACGTGCCACACCGCCGACCTCAGCAACGCTCCAACAGCCGCCATTACCAGGGGTACCACCCACAGCCCCACAGTGGGTGGAAGACGAAGTGCTGAAGAGTGTACCTGCCTCGTTCAAGAAACAAGCTGGCCTGGTATTACAACGGATGAAACAGAATCCTAACATGACTTGGAATGATAAAGGCGAACTCCTGGTACAGAATCAGGTGGTCCCCGGGACCCATATGACGGATTTAGAGAATGACCTGATGCGTAAACGCAGGTCACACACGGATCCTCGAGGATGGGAGGTCTTCGCTCAAGGCTTGAAAAACATGCATGTACCACAGGAATTGGTGGGGAACCCCCACCGCTGGGCCTTTATGCAGCGAACCCAGCAATCGCCGAGTGGCCCACTACCTTCTTGGGAATCCGAATGGGAACCGGAGTCACCCCCCAAAACACCACCACCACAACGGGCACCTTCTTTTCAGACCTTTAAAAAACCATCCTTGATCAGGACACCCTACATCTCCAGAGCCGTGACACGTAGCAAGTCACCGCGACGAACACGACGCCGGACACAACCGCCCAAGGCCTGGAACACCTATTAAAACCAACAGCAGCAGCAGGACAGCTCAGTCGCCATGTTTTACCTCACCCTACCCAGTAACAGTTCGCTGGATGTGTTTCCTGGCAACACCTTGGCCAAGTACGTCACCCAGTTACCGCAACCGTTGCATTTACCTGGACGATGGGAATGTGGCCTCGTGGATATCCAATACCCTTACTCGTGGTACAACGTGCGAGCCAATGAAGTGTGGTACGAGGTGACCTACGAAGGAAAAGACACCTGACTCACCCTCCCCGAAGGCCAATACGATACTCCCAAGGAGTTCATGGGTGGGCTGTCAAGACTGTTGCATTATAAGGCTCTACGGGAGGTCACGAATACTTAAAAACCCATCAAATCCTTTCCCTTCAAGAATCACGTGGACTTCGATTACAACGCACACAACGACAAGGCACAGCTTATCGTCACCGCCAACGCGAGTGTCGTACTGAGTCCTATCCTACAGCAAATGCTGGATTTCGATCTACAGACGTTCGCTGGTCCCACCGCCCACCAAGGCGAGATCCCGATGGATATGAAGTCGGGTATGTACGGACTCTACGTCTACTCGGACGTGGTCGACAACCACATCGTGGGCGATATCAACACACCTCTGTTACGGGTGGTGCCCATTAAAAAGACGTATGGAGATCAAGTCACCCACAGTTTCACCCACATGCTCTACCTACCCGTGCGACAAACCGACATCAATACTATCACGGTGGATATAAGAGATGACACGGGACGACCGGTGGCATTCGAACGCGGGAAAGTGGTGCTGACACTTCATTTTCGACAATCTTTCAGGATCTGGCGTCGCCCCTCGTTGTCGTCGCCATCTGCAAACATGGACCGAACCACTGCTCGGTAACCCGTGAGTGAATTAACCACGGTCGCATGCTGTAAAATGCGAGTCGCATAGGGCTGGATCTCCGTCATGGCTCTGCAACCGTAGAAATGAAGGTGTGTGATCCAGACGGACGTGTTTTATAGACCATGTCACACATGCGCGCCTAGATGTAGCTCTACGGGTGTAGTCCGTGATACGTACTATTCTGATTGGTTATGTGGCTCCTATAGATATAGTACCTCATCGACAATGGGGAGTACTTGTTCCAAAGCCGTCCATAGATCGGGGTCCAGGGTAAAACCACCGTCGTTCAGACAGAGGAGTCGAGCGAAAAAGGGACCGCAGAAAATGTAGACGTCATCACACAGGTGAATGCTATCACCGTGCAGGTCACCCAACAACACCCGTTTCAAGGTAGTCCATCCTTCCCGTGACAAAGAGACGTGCGCTTTGGGTTCAGATGTACACCAACACCTAAGTCCGCTATCGATGAGGTCCACTCGTTTGGGGTACAACAATAGGGTGCAGGTAGCCACAGTCCCTTCTTTCACCTCGGGGTGTAGTAAGTCATCCACCTCGGGGAATACATCTTTCAGTGCCATCCATAAGGGTGGACAGAATGTGATATAGGTACCTCCACTCTGTTCCAACCGGGGAAAAAGGGAATCCTCTCCAGCAGTGCGTATGTGCACACCGACTTCCACGTGCATGAAATCCCTTTCGGGTTCTTTTCCCTGTAACAATCGTGTCAATAGAGTGCAGCCTGATAGCGATGACAAAATCTTCACCTTTTGCGGTGCGTCTTGGACCAGCTCCAGGTGATCGTCATTGACGATGAGGTAGACGTGGGACGTCAGTTAGAATAACGCAAGCTCTGTTCCGCTCGCTGCCATGGTGGGGAATGAAAAGCGAACGGTTAGAGAGGTGGCTTTATAGTGTACCTGTTGGGTAGGGTTTTATACACCGTGTGAGTCATGGGCACTTGTTATACTCGCTTGCGCCATAAGGTCAATAAGGTTAGATGTGCGCTTTTTTCTACTACGCCCTGTGACGGCCCTTCGTGAAAGTCCGTGATTGTCCGGTAGTGTAATGTTATTTTATATAGGATTTCATTTAACATGAGATTTCACTATAGGCGAAAGCATTCTAGTACCCGGATGGAGGCGCAGACGTGAGCGAAATTGTAGTACCCGTCCATTGGTTCTTTTTATCGATCGCTCATTGGCTCTTTTTCTCGACCGCTGATTGGTCCAAATGGAACTGCCCATCCTTCCCAGGTTAATTTACAATCCCCTTTTTGGGTTCAAGCTCTGTATATCGATGCCGCAACATTGTTGCCGAACCTTGCCGAAAGGGAGACCTTGGACCTATTGAGCCGACATTCACCCGCGCACTTCCGGTGATGACGCGCGCGCGCGCGGGTTGATGACGCGCGCGCGCGCGTGCGGCCGGAGTAACCCGCGTGCGCGCGCGCTGCGGCCGGGGCGGACCGGGCCGGGAAAACCCCCCAGACAGGTCAGTACATGCATTCCTATCATGTTCCCAGGTCACACTCCATTCACACAGACCCTCATGCATACCCGGATGCAGGCGCACACGTCAGCGAAATTCTGGCGGGAAAAACCCCCACAGACAGGTCGGTACATGTCCTATCATGTTCCCAGGTCACGCCCCATTCACCCAAACCGGAAGTGACGTCATACCCCTAATTTTACATGCACCCATCCATGACTGGATGCCCCTTCACGAATGCTTCACTTTGATACCTCACTCGACTCCATCGGACCATTCACCTAGACCGCAAAAACGTCTATTTCCACACCCGTTTCCCACAATTCCCTGTCTGCGCATGCGCAGAATGTGGATAACGGCCGAGACACTACTCCAGGCGGTTGCTTCCTCACATAGGCTTCACATGGATACCGCACTCGACTCCATCGGCCCATTAGTGGCTCGCCTAGACCCCAACACGTCTATTTCCATACCCTTTCTCTACTGCGCATGCGCAGAATGACGTCAGTTCCACGTCACACCCAGCCCGTTGGAGACTCCCTCACGTAGGCTTTACATGGATACCTCACTCGATCCCATCGGTCCATTAGGGACCCCCCTCGATCCCAAAACGGCTATTTCTATACTACGGCCAGACTGCGCATGCGCAGACTATTCACAACGAACGACACACTAGCCCAGGCGGATGCCCCCTCACATAGGCTTCACATTGATACCTCACTGGACTCCATCGGACCACTAGGGGCTCCCCTAGACCCCAAAACGTCCATTTCCATACCCTTTCTCTATTGCACATGCGCAAAATGTGGACAACGGCCGAGACACTAGTCCAATCGGATGCCCCCTCACGAATGCTTCACATTGTTACCTCACTCAAGTCCATTGGCTCATTAGTGGCTCACCTAGATCCCAAAACGTCTATTTCCATACCTTTGTCTATTGCGCATGCGCAGAATGACGATATTCCGACCCCACATCCACCCAGTGGGATGCCCCCTCACATAGGCTTCACATTGATACCTCACTCGACCCATTCGGCCCAATAGGGACCCACCCCTGTCACAAAACGTCTATTCCCATACTCTTTTTAGGCATTCCCCGTATACATTAACATTGGAAGTCACTTGGTTGATATGGGACTACGTTCTGTCCGCGGAGGAATACAAAGGTTACAGGTTGCAGGAACTACTTTTGACCTCCACGTGACCTTGAGCTGGTGGCGCCCCCTGGCGCCCCAGGCGCCCCAGAGGTGAAAGGCGATGGGGCGTCCCTATACCTTTAACCTGGCGGGAAAAGGGGACCAAGAGTTACCTCCCTGGAAAACAGACCTCGAAATGCTTGCTCCCTACTACTAGCAGGGCTGATATATCAAGGATATTTCTTAAAATCCTTCGTATTCTTGTATGAATGTGAGATACCGAGGGAGGCTTTCCTCTGGAATCATATGGTTGCTTTTTAGTCGCCAGACGTCAATTTTCCCCACCAATATATACTTACTCTCTTGTACATGTTCATCTCTACAACCATCAAATAAAAGCGTTCCCACTTAATCTTGTCTTTCACAGGCTGAGTTGAAACCTTTTATGGTAATTGCCACATTGGGTACCGTAGACCTTGGTGCGATTGATCCCTTCCTGGAAGTGAATACCGTAGCTAAGAAGCATAAAATGTGGTTTCACGTCGACGCGGCATATGGAGGTTTGTTCCTCGTTTGTGACTCGATCAAAGAAAGATGTAAAGGTTGGTGACGATTCAATTCAATTATTTCAATGCCATTATTGAACCATTATTGAATATTCAATTCATTCTATGATACATATTTCTCTCATTTGCCGTACAATTTTTTAGACTATAGCAGAGGGGTTCTGTCTGTGAACGTACCGGTACGCTTCCTAGACACTTATAAGAAGAGCCAGCGCTCTTGTATTTACCGACTCTGTTGTTATTAACCAGTGGAGTTTTATATCAACTATACAATGCATCATGGGAGTTTTATATCAACTATACATTGCACCATGGAATATCTTCCAGTTTCAAAGTTCTACGTTGGTCGATTATTAAATGGAAATCCAGCATTTTGATTGGCTTGTTGGGATGAAATGGAAGAAAAGCCAGCCAGTCAGAGTATCAGTAAAGGTTCACTTCGTCAACATTAGGGCTTCGTCAAGAAAGTGTTCTCCTCAAACATTTAGAATACTGATTGGAATTGCATGCCTTGATATATATTCTTGCATTAAACTAGAGAATGGCAATCAATATTTCATAGTCCTCTCTTTCAGCGCACACAGACAGAAATTCCCCCCGAAATACTAAAGAAAAAGTGGCGCTTACATGGGGAAAATTTCACTTAGATATTACGTTAGTAAAACCGAAAAACAATTTCTTCAATTCAGCACAAGCATCTGCATCTGCGTAGAACCTCCTCATACATGGACCCGAGGGCACGTACATCCCCACCCCCAACACACACCCCACATATGTTTCTCATGCCCTACAGTAACACATCATCATTTCCAAAAACCTATCATTTCCTAGTTGCACTGATCCATGGCACGGACCGCGGACGGACACACATACACTCGAACGACTCCCCTACTCTAGATGAAGAATCCGTCATTCACGTTTGTCGATAAAACATCGCTTTTGGATGGAACATTGTTACACTTCGATACATTTCCATTACAACGCCGTACTGTGACGTTATGAAATAATGGGATTAACATCTTCATAACAACGTCGTTCTCATCCTCTCCCAGGGTGCTTTGCGCTACTCTCCATTTGCCCCTGTAGGGGTCTCGCTATGTTTTGCAGGATTCTTGCAGAAACCAAGAACTGTTCTGTCTAACTGTTTTACTGATCGCAAAACGTATATTTATCTTGGAATTACACTCAACAATTATTCAATGTATTTCAAAACGGCACTGTCACACAGTTTGAAGGCATGGACGGGCGCGAAGCAGAACGGAGTGAATGCCCGGAAGAGCTTGCGTCATGCTGTGTCATTTGCATGCAGGGGCAGACATAGTCCATACGGCTTTATTCGGGGAGCAGGCGTCCCCCAGAATACATTGCATTGGACATGATCCGGTCAAGGTCACAAGACGAGAAAAATGTATTTACTACCTCGACACATTTTTGCTCTGAAAATATATTTCAAGCAGAATGCGAACACATGAAAATAGTAACGAACGCCGACTTCACGAGAAGGGACGCGACTGCGAGAATATTGAAAATTGGGGTCTTCATAATTCAAAACTGGAACCTGTCCAGCGAGAGCGGAACGTGATTTGTCACCCCTGCTCCCAGAATAGTATAGATTTTAACATGAATTTCTAAATATATATAGAATAAAAATAATATTTCGTTGTAATATGACGGCAGATATGGTGACTTTGAAAACATATATTAGATTGGTTCAGGTTCAAACTGTCATATTAAAGAAGCCATGCCAATATGTGTAAAAAATTTTTCCAAAAACAGACGAAAGAATCTAAATTCAAACTTCAGTCGATGCTGTTTACGTCACTGTTGACTCTGAGTGTTAAAAACATTTTGTGCAGAATTAAAGAAATTCATTTTTGGCGTTAGAAAATGTTTTGTATGTGACAATAAGCACACCTCCTGTTTTTGGTCAAGGATTATGTAGTTTTGTGTGTAGTTGCGAAAGTTAAACACCCTTTGTCCATAAAATTGTCGCCCCCATTCGGATTTGATATTCGACTTAACGACTTTGTTACATCTTTCACGTTTAGGTATTGGATTGGTCGATTCTATCACCATGGATTTCCACAAAGGGTTGTCTACTCAGTTCGGGATTTCGGCAATGTTGGTACGGAACGGTAGTCACCTGAAAAGCGCAATGGCTACGGGAGATGTGCCATATATGCCATCTGCTCCAACGGAAGAATGTTCGCCTATTGATTATACTTTAGAGTGTACCCGTCCTTTCCGTGGCTTTTCAGTCTGGTTTTCTCTCAAATTCCTCGGCACCAACGTTATAAAAGACCAGATTAAAGAGAAACTGATGCTGACGGAATATGCTTACGAAAAACTGAAAATGATGTCCAACGTGGCGACGTGTATCAAACCGCAACTTTCTTGTGTGGCTTTTAGATTTGTGCCACCAAATGGATCCAGTGGAAACGAAGCAACAAAGTTGTGGATGGAACTGATCCGTGACGACCGTTCGGTGTTCTTTGGCCTCACAACGATAGATGGCATATATTACATTCGTTTCTGCATTCTGTCCGTGCGTTCCCATGTTGAAGAGGTCAAGCATGCCCTGGAAGTAATCGAACATACATGTTCTTCAATGCGAAAGACATTTGGTTACCAGTAACATTCTCTACGCAAGACCTATATTTGGCGTGAGGGTATATCCTGGAGAAAATGATAGAGTTAAATATGGGATCTTCGATGAGTTTCTCATCATATCCAGTTTATTAAACAAATAGTAATTTTCATATCTTTCGTGCTTTTGGCGAGGAAGATATGAAAATTTTTAATCGAGATCCTATTTATCCTGCCATTACTCGAGATTTTATTTATCCCATAACTGTTTTACGTTATATTCATGGAAAATAAACCTTTCAGTGGTTCGTGAATTCAGCTGAAATAAATAGTGTAAGCAATAATTTCTGAATGAGGTCAAGGTGCATAGACAGTCGTAGTGACTACTCTTTCTTAATAAGATGAAATATAATAGAAGTCCAGGATCGGATGGTTTTACTGTTGATTCATGAGTGGGAGATACATAAGTGACAAGAGTATGCTGATCTATGACGAGATGTACTACAACGAAAAGAAAACATTCCTGACCTTTTTATTCTAGTTGACTTTGAAAAAGCTATTGGCACTGCCTCTTAGCCTTTTATCTCCATTTTGATGTACATATGATTCATCCAGATTTATCCAGGTTGACTGTACCGCTAAGTTCATGACAATGTATAGTCTATGGCAATACAAATTTCTAATTAAAAAAATATATGGTTTTGTGAAAGGCTGAAGTTGTCTATTAATGCATATATATTGAATATATGGTTTGTGAAAGGCTGAAGTTGTCTATTGATGCATATTGTAATGCCTGTGGGGCATATTCCCTAATCTGACAATGTAAATAAATGTTGGAATATGGGCGCCGGCTCATTCATTCGCGAAGTATCATAAACTGGTACAAATTCAGAGACTGTGACAAATTTCCTACCAAGTGGACTTGCGTGTGTTTATAGTGACATTAAATCATAGTTTTGGACAACATTTCGTCTTATGAATTACTGACCTGTTCAAGATTTCCCCCAAGCATGTTCTGGTCTCTCCCTCCCGCTTCATGTACATAGCCATTTTGTTATTCTACAAGTGTGTGCGTAATGCGGTTACACTCAGCACAAGTTCACCATTTATTGTGTTTATAATTCCAATTTAATATTTCTAGATGTTGGTGACACATTACTAATTTGAACTGTGGTATTAATTGACATTCGTATGAACTTTGGAATCCAGAATACGGATTTTCTCTGCGGACTATATGCGCGGATGTTTGACTTCATACGCATACTTCGTCTGCTAGAGAATTATTTCGACATCCCTGTGTATTTAATTGAACAACAGATTTATTCCTGCAAAGTAAGTGCCATCCATTCAAGATTATATTCCTTGATAATTATATTTCTGGGGAAAATTATGTTAAAAGGCAGGTCTGGTGTTATTTAAAAGATATTTGTTGTCAAAGTTTGTCTTGCACCAGGCGGGAATGTACACCATGTATAAAGTATGTGGACTTCGCCGACTGCCGGGAATATACACTTGTGCTCTAGTATTTACAATAAATCAAGTCTTACTGTTTATGTTATCTAAAAGTAGAGATAAAATAACGTCGGAGCACAAATTGAGCACTTACATACTCTGTTGTAAATATACTGTATGTTCTTGTTAAATGTTCATCTTGCTGCATTTCGTATTCGCCATGTTGTGGGTATAGGTAAATCATCGGGTCGGGTAAAGGAAGTTGTGCTATTTGTTATTTTCTATGAAATAAGTTTATTTTCCGATGCTAATTGTTACATGAGCATAAATAATTATTAAGCACAAGTAGAGCACAACTTGGAAATGTATATTTTACTGTTTACCAATAATTTTTGTGAGCGAAAATAGTGCTCAGCCCCAGGCACCGGAGGCTATAAATACCGGGTCGTAACGAGCAATGGCAGACAGCAACAAGCCGCCGGCGAGGTCACATCGTAGCTTGGCCAGTACCAATTTAGTGGAATTGTATTGAGATTGTATTGGAATCGTATTTACCATACTGAATTTATAGGGATTAAGGCTGTCTGCCGTACCTGTAATATCATTGATACGGTTAGTATTGGCTGGATGTGAATTACCATATACCAACATGGGATCAGTAGTATAGTGAGGCGAGATTACTGCGCATTTGAGGGGCGGGTAATACCATTGGCTCACTCCATCTGTAGTGCTATCCACGATTGTGAATTTGATCTATTGTAATATTATTTTGGTTATTCTATGAAGGAAATAAACCATATAGACCCGAAAACCTGTGTTATCATTGAGTCCTAAAGTCTGTCCATTTTAATTAGTCGTCTACTTTGGAGCTTGCCAAAAATCAGTAGTTAACCCTGCAACAATTTTCTTTTTTGCAGCGTGTAGACCAAACTGAACTCTACACAATGACTACCATTACTCTGTGATATCGATAATTTTTCTCGCTTGAAATAACTTTATCATTCACTCCATATAAAACTCCAGTACAGTTGTTTATGCACCGGGCCTCACTTACATAGGGAGACGTCATAATGTATTCATACTCATTAGCACAAAGGTCATTAATGCCGAATACAGTAATAACAGGCGGTCCGTGAGAGTGTCGCATATATTTCATGCCCAGTGAAATTGCCGAACGATAAACCGCACACACCTCTATGACCATACAAAGCATTGTTGACCTTTGTGCTAGACAGCACGAATACATTATGACGTCTCCCTATGTAATTGAGTCCCGGTACATGAAACAACTGTACTGGAGTTTTATATGGAGAGAATTAAAAAGTTATTTCAAACGCGATATATTATCGATATCACGGGGAAATGGTAGTCATTTTGTGGAGATTTATTTGTTATACACGATGGAAAAAAGAAAATTTATGCAGAGTTAACTGCTGATTATTGACAAGCTCCAAAGTAGATGACTAATTAAAATAGACAGACTATAGTTACAGTGAAGCAATATTACTGGATTACCTGTGGAAATCACTTACGCTTGGATTACACATTGGATTACCTGTTGGAGTCAATAATACTTGGATTACCTGTGGAACTGCTGGCCTATATTTTATTATTTGGTAAACCACAATTTCTTTCAAAACAATAATACCCCTCTCGGCCTGAGGATTATTACAATATATATTGAACACCTTGGACATACTCGAATGTATGCTAATATGCAGATTCAAAGGGTCATCTTTGTTGTGTAAGTTCAGCAAACTTACAAGGGAATGTGTTGGTACTAAAAATAGTATTTACAATATTTCTCAACTAATCTGTTATTGCGGGTGCGCCCACTATAAAATGTTGTATACGAGTGGGTTCAAGCTGTGTCAGTAAGGTGAACATTATACAATTAATTACTTCTGGTGAGGCCATTGCATGAAATAATGACCCGAGACCCTGGCCCCAGAGGTGGAATGACCTGACCGAGGCCCAAGGAGGGTTGGCTACTGAATTTTAGATCTCACCTCTGGAATGGCGATTTTTTTGTGAGGGTAAGATGTGAGCAACGGCTCAAAGTAAAAAAAAAATAAAAAATAATAATAATAATAGGGAAATTGTTCGTGAAATGCAAGTGCTGATTCAGAACACTACTGTGTAAGACCCGATGCCATCAATGCGATATCCACCTTGTTAACGTATAAAACTAGATGATTATTTAAAGGTGGTGAACTCGAGGCTTACAGCCACCAGCAGCATTCCAGAGAATTTAATATTTTGAGAGCATTACTCTGAAAGAATTCCAAGCACTACAATGGATTATCCGATGTTATATCACATTTCTTTATCCAAGGGGCACACAGACCGTAGCACCCACTAGAGCAGAATAATATATCATAAATCGAAGCGATGTGATGCTGAATAACCCGAAATCCGTTGAGATGAATTTTGTGAGCGTAAGATGGAAGCAATGGCTCAAGTAATAAAAAAGGGGGACATTATCGCGAAGTTCTCCTTCAGATCAACATAGACCGACCTAATCTGCTGAGATGATGTCGTGGAATCTATTAATCCTCGGATGTAATAGTATTTCTGTATTTCAGTCACGCTTTGATTGTGTAGTTCACGTAAATACCTTGACTGATAATCATTTCCACTATCTGAACAACGACTGTGGGAACGAGGCTCTTTGTCAAGTTAAACCGCACCGAAGATCGTGAGCTCACACGAGATCCGAATTAGAGCATTTCCACAAAGTGGATGCTCTTATGTTTTCATGAGAAACGGCTCCGCCGGATCCGTCGGCGCCGCCGCCGCCGCCGCCACGACTTTAAACGTGAATATCTCTGAAACCGTTAGATATTTTCGGGTCAAACTCTGTGTGCTATCTCCTTAGGCCTGGGAAAATGTTCTGGTTCTGTTTTGATAGCCGCTGCTCACCACTAGGTGGCGTTGTAGTCAGAGCATAGGTGAACCTTTCTGTGACGATTTCGTCTGAACGACTGGTTTGATTTCCATGAAATTTTTATTACAATGGTCTTGAAGGATAGGCAATGTGCTGAAAAGCTTTTGGTGTAGTTGGCATAATTTTAAAGGCACGTTTTTTGCATCTCAAAAAAGAAGTATTTCATGAATTGAAAATTTACCAATTCGCTTGGAGAAATATTTAAAAATTGTTCTATTCTAAGTTTCCAAGCATAAATATAGGATTGCCACATGATAATTCCCTTTCGGCGCAAACCAAATTGTTATTTAAATGAAAAATCTCAATTATTTGACTTGACGGCAAAACCTCCATAACCATTATCATGATTAAAGTTTTTGCCATTGAACTCTTTATGTGCCATCTTCCTAGGGCTTTGCATTTCACCTGTTTGTTTTTCGTGGTATTTGGTCATCACTAGGTAGCGTTGTAGTCAGAGCATAGGTAAACCTTTCTGTGACGATTTCATCTGAACGACTGGTTTGATTTCTATGAAATTTTATTACAATGTTCTTGAAGGATAAGCAATGTGCTGAAAAGGTTTTGGTATAGTTGGCATAATTTTAAAGGCCCATTTTTTGCATCTCAAAAAAAGAAGTTTTTCGTGAATTGAAAATTTACCAATTCGCTTGGAGAAATATATGAAAATTGTTCTATTCTAGGTTTCCAAGCATAAATATAGGATTGCCGCATGATAATTCCCTTTCAGCGCAAACCAAATTGTAATTTAAATGAAAAATCTCAATTATTTGACTTAACGGCAAAACCTCCATAACCATTATCATGATTAAAGTTTTTGCCATTGAACTCTTTATGTGCCATCTTCTTAAGGCTTTACATTTCACCTGCTTGTTTTTCGTGGTATCATCACTAGGTGGCGCTATAGACATGAATTCAAGTAAACTTGTGTAACGCGATATCTTCTAAACAACTTGTTTGATTTCCATGAAATTTGGATATAATGATCTTGCAAGATAAGCAAAGGACTGATAAGATTTTGGCGATGATGGCGAAATCAAGGAGGCGCGTTTTTGCATCCCAAAATAAGATTTTTTTTTGACAAAATGGAAATTTACTTTGAATCTGGGAAAAATATAACATTCCCAGTGTTATAATTCAGATCCCTTGTAAGCCCAATGGCCTTTTTTTTTGAATACGTGAAATTCTCATGACTCCAGTCCAATGTCTACATCCCCCAGGCCACATCTGGGGATTTTGCTTCATCTTGTGATTTTGTAATATTTGTTCATCATTGAGTGGCACTATAGACAGTAAACTTATATAGCACAATTTATTGGCACTTCATGAAGTTTATTATTGTGATGTTGTTGGGCAGACTAAGGATTTCAAAAAATTGAATTTTTTTTTCTTTTTTTTTTAATGACTGACATTGCTTTAGGGCCACCTCCCATACGAATTTTGCAGCCCATCAACAAAATGCTTTGTTTATATTTCATTAAACAGTCTTTTTCACAATTCATAATTTTATCAACATTATGGTTTAAAAATTGATTGACAGGACATTGGCTCTGCTAGTGCTGGCATAGACATGTGGCAATGGGGATATTGACAACTGAATGTATCTAAATCTAGACTACATCAGGCCCTGCTGACACAAATAACTAAATTGCAACCAGAGAAAATATGCTGCTATACTGTATGGAGAATTGCAAGTATTCAAGGGAGCTTCGATTCAGGGCATTTTGGTCAAATAGACATACATGTACTGTAACATTGATACCTGGCATGCCTACGTATTGTATGTTGACCATTCAGCTACAAAATCTGAAGTGGTTGACTTATTGCACAATGCACTTTACATAAGGGGACTGGTGGACGGCTTGTGTCAACAAAGTAAACACTTCACTCTCCAATACTTATGTAGTAATTTGATCCAGTTCATTGGTATGGCTATCCCAATTATATTTTGTTAGCCATCTCCCTAGGGCTTTAGATTTCACCTGCTTGTTTTTCGTGGCTGTGAAGCCCTGAGCTTCCAGATGTCTGGAGATGCATTCTGGCCAATTTTCAATGAATAAAATCACAAATTATCACTCAGTTAATGTTCATAATTCCCTTTCAGTGCTAACCAAATTGTCATTTAAATGAAAAATCTCAATTATCTGACTTAATGTCAAAACCTTCATAACCATTATCATGATTAAAGTTTTTTTTCCATTGAACTCTTACGAATGTGCCATCTCCCTAGGGCTTTAGATTTCACCTGCTTATTTTTCGTGGCATTTGGTCTTCATTAGGTGGTGCTATAGACATGAATGCAGGTAAACATGTGTAACATCATATCTTCTGAACAACGTGTTTGATTTCCATGAAATTTGGGTATAATTATCTTGCAAGATGGGCAAAGGACTGACAAGATTTTGGTGGTGTTGGCGAATTATGGAGACGAATTTTTGCATCTCAAAATAAGATTTTGTTTTCACAAGAATGGAAAATTGCTTCTTAATCAGGGAAAAGTAATTCTGTTTTGCTGAATATGAATGTAACATTCCCAGTGTTATAATTCACATCCGTTGTTGTTATCCGGTGTGATTCAGGCCAAATGAACATTTTTTTAAATATATGAAATTTTCATGACTAGTTTGAATAAAATCACAAATAATCACTCAGTTAATGCTCAATTGTTTTGTTTTATGTGGAGGTCCTCAGAATTTATTTGAAACTCGAGATTGAAATTGCACATACCGTTGTATTTTTTTAACTGAAACAGTAGAAAGATTTTTGAAGTGGAACTTCTACATACCTGCTATATGGCACATCCCGCCTGGGAAATTTTAACATGTTTATCTAATTGAAGTAATCCATTGGAACCACTGATGATTTTCCAATAATAGAGAAGAAAAGCAACTCTGTCAGTAGGGATAACAATTTCAGTCTATATATTTCACTATTAGTTATAGCATCTTCAGCAGTGAGCAAAGTTACAAACAGCTCCATACGCACAGTATATATACAAGGCATAATGTGTTCTTAGCCAATACACATTTATGAATAGGTAAGGCAGTAAATTATGTCAGTCGGGTTGGACAGATATTGAAATGCTGTCATTTCCAGAAATTGTTAAATGTTAAGCGATAACCTGACAGCGATCTACAAATGGTGTGATTCGGGTGATACAATACACACTCTAATTGATGAAAACAATACATAATCTGCTTATTTGGCAAGAACTAAGTAAACTGTACACAAGTTTACTGTAGTGGGTATGTATCTACATTGAATATTTCTACATGTCATGAAGTTTCGATAAGGATTGTCATTTTGAGGACCCATTTTCAGATAATATATGTATAATTTTCTTGGCAATCCACATCAGAATTGAGGGAAACCTACAAATGTTGTAACTCTCATGTTTCATAATTGTATATTCCCATGTGAGTTACAACATTTGTAGGTTTCCATCAATTCTGATGTGGATTGCCAAGAAAATGATACCTATATTATCTTAAAATGAGTCCTTATCCAAACTTCATGACACGTAGAAATATTCAATGTAGGTACATAACCACTATATCACCATACTTTATTCATTTATGTACAGTTTCCTAAATTCTTGTCAAATAAGCAGACAATTATTGTTTTCACTGCCATCACTGTCGAAATATGGGTACCATGACAGAGTGATAGATCACACAGCCAGTGAAGGTTCCCATTTTCATTGAATGTCGTTATTGCCTAAGTAGTATTAGCAGCATTTTACAACAACAACAATTCTCTGACTTGCAATGAAAAATAATAGTGAAAGGTATTTATTTTTTGTTGTTTGGCATTTTTATTTGCTGGCATTGTTTCATACTATTTCATACAATCAGGAATGAAAAGAGGGTTAAAATCTTTATGTTCAAACTTACGTATAAAATATAAAAGTGGCGATTTGAAATTTTATTTTTATTCAATTTTTTGTCGGTGGGCTCATGAAACGCAAAATAAAGTTGATGTTGCCTCACACTCGGTTTCTCCCATTGATGAAGAAATTTCTTCTCAGAGGCACTTCTACCAGGGATGATTTCTGATTGCTCATCCTCCAGGGTTATGTTCCCCACCATTTGTCCCATCCTATAAAAAATTGCCACCCTTAATAGGGGGTGTGCCCAAATTGGGGAGATCTAAAGCCCTGTGAGTACCAAATTATGTGTTACAAAATTATCTGGGGAAATACTCTTCGCCCCTGTTTCACACGAGCTTTCATTGGAAACTGAATTCAACACATCGAGACAGAGGAGGTTTTGAGGTGACCAACACCCCAATCTGATTAAAACCCAGACTTAATAACCGCTCCTATATCTGACATGTCGCTTAATTAGCGACATGTCAGATATAGGAGCAGTTATTAAGTCTGGGTTTTAATCAGATTGCCAACACCCTGCAGAAGGCTCCAATCCAATTAAACTCAGATCTAAAATCAACGCTTTCAATCTTACTTGTCGCTGATTTAAGATCTGTAAACAAGACCCGGGTTTCCGTTTAAAAAAAAACAAACAAAAAAAACAGCTATCGCCAGCATCAAAGTCGCGCGTCTGACCCGTCTCGCTTTGCAGCAAGTGGACGACAGGTCTACGCCATATGTACAACTCATCATCTCATATATTTGAACTTGTTTCATCAAATTAATATTTTATTGTGTAGAAACCATGATGAATAAAATTCAGATATATCGATCAATTTCAGGAGACATTTCTCTTGAGGTTAACCTGTCTTCCCCAAGCAGTTGTGTATGGAAGGCCAAATGTCCAAATAATCAGTAACTCACAATTATCGAACAGAAAACTTAGAAAACCATGGTTTTCGAATCGTTAACAGTCGAAAACCTACCATACAACCCCGTGTTTCCCTTTCCTTAACCTCGAGTTTCTATTTCACAAGACCGAAAATCACAAGACCGAAAAAAACCCCTTGGTTCTCTAGCTCACACCCCAGATTTTCTCTTTCAACTCCGAGTTTTTTGTTTTTTTTATATATTTTTTTTATTTTTCCCAAAAAAAGAAGCAATTTCGTGGTTACATTTGTACTTTTTTCAATATTATAAAAGCACAATCACAACCGAGGAAACTCGTATCGAAATCGAATTAATATCATGCAGTATTGGGTAGAATAAGACATATACGTACACACAAAAAAGTAAATAATATGCAACAAGAAATATTCACAAAGAATCGGTAAAAAAAACAAAAAAAAACGGTGGTACTCGACAAGTATGTTCCCATGGGCAACTTCGTGCAGCTACATTTTTTGGTGGAGCCATAAAATTTGTTATTTCTAAGGCCGAGAGGCATCAGCGTCGTTCTCTATGACCTCTTTTAGAACACACCATTTCTCTTTAAAAGTTTCTTCATTCATATTACATTTATATATCATTTTTTCTATATCAAAAGTGTATTTAATAATGTTTCTTAGTTGGTTGGAAAGTCGGTCTGGTATTCGAATATCTACAATTATAAATATGCTGTTTTGCTATTAATATTAAATGATTGAATAATTTGTATTTCAATGGTAGTCCAAACATAATAGTTTCCTCATTCAACACCAGGCCGAGTTTACACGAACGAAGCCCCCAATTTCTCAGTTCTTGCCATATAATTCTAACATTAGTACAGTATAAGAATAAGTGTTCAATAGTTTCCTCCTCATCTTTACAGAATGTACATTTTGAATCTTCAGAAATTTTCATTTGTACTAATAATCGATTTGTTGCCAGGATTCTATGTATAATCTTAAATTGAAAGTTCCACATTTTGGTCTCCATTGTACATGATTTTGCCATTAAGTATCATTCGTGCCATTTGTTTTCATTGTAATTAGCATGTATATGAACATTAAGATTTCGATCCCATTTCTCATGTACTTTAGGGGCCAGGCTGTCTGGAGTTATAACCTTGCAGATCTCACGACAGCCTCGTTCCGCTTTCAATAGTAACTGAACACTTTTTGGGTACGGCGGAGAGAGCAAGTCGTTTTGATTTGGTCGATTTTTAGCGAGGTATGTTTTCCATTCTTTAGGAATGTTTCGTAGTAGTCTGACATAATCAAGAAACGTCGCTTTCAGGTTATATTTTAGTTTTAGCTGTTCAAAACTGTGGAATATACCATCTTCATCCAGTAGGTCTTTTATATAGATAATTTTTCTGTCGTACCATTGTTGGATACACAGCTTTTGGTCTTTAAAATGGATATTATTCCAAAGCGGCTCGTGTAAGATATCCTGATGATTATTTCTAATGTTTATTCTTTTACAATACTGGATCCACGCTACAATTACGTCCTTCTAAAAGGGGTTTCTTGTATTTTTCATATCCTTTTGTAGTGCACCCCCCAATGTCACAAATCTCAAGGGATCTGAATATATACAGAAGAAATTCTCCCACTTCTAATTATTTTTTAACATTCTTCTGATCCATGTAGTTTTTAGCGCCATTGTGAAAGTTTCAACATCTACCAATCTCACCCCTCCTTTGTTGTATTCCTGTATTATAGTCCTCCTTTTAATTTTGTCTGTTTTCCCATTCCATATAAAACTGTAAAAAAAATTATTCAATTTTGCTAGATATTCTTTTGGCGGTGATGGAAGATTGGACAAGATGTGGGTTACTTTCGATAAAGCTAAACTCTTCATGACCGTTATTTTCCCAAATATTGTAAGGTTTCTTTTTCTCCAAATATTTAACATGAGCTCAGTTTAATTGATTTTTTCTTGTAAGTTTATTTCATGTATATTAACTAATGATGTAGTAAATTTCACTCCTAAAATTGTGAATGAGCCATGGTCTACTTCAATATGCCAACCGACAATTTTTGTATAAATTGATGCCCCATGCCATATAATACATTTCAATGTTTGCGATTACAACACATATAAGGGAAGTGGGAAGAGGTGCCGACATACTGACTGCGTCACATGACTTCACAGAATAGTCTTCTGGTTAACCTATTCTAAAGCACATACCACCAAAATAAACAACATAAACGAGAAACATATAATGGTTAAAAATACTCAAAATAGTAAAACACATTCTAACTTCTCGGCAAAGTGTCCAGCTTCTATGGAAATCTTTGCTTGGGTTCTTAAAAATGAACAGATTGTGTGATGTATGTGTATTGTATTCAGGTGCATATTGATGGCGCGTTGGAGATAATCAATATCACCGCGTCGGTCTCTCAAGGTTTTCGTGTCCTCTTATATCCTTGATATTAATGGATCGAGTAGAAAGCGCGCTTCGTGCTAGCATTTTCCTTCACAGGCGTAAAATTAATATCACGCTGTACTGAAGACTATTGAGAACGTAGTTTGGCCGCTGTACATGAGACCGTCACATAATGTGTGGGCCCGGTGTGCCTGCGAAGATCGCACGGGCGAAACAACTGTATTCATAGCCGTGTTGGCTCTATTCCTCGCAGGTCTTTTGTCTCTTAAAAAGCCACGAAGAAACCGAAAATTCAGACGCCCTGTCAATTTGTTACTGTTGGTTTCATTCACGGAGATTATTCGAGGTACAGTGGCCAGAGTAAACGCGACATTCCCGTGCACAGATATAACATTCACCGTTTTACACAGTCGCTCAATTGTACAGTATAATTTTTCTAGGCATTTTTTTTTATTGGTCGCACTACACTGCCAGAAAACTTTTTGAACATCTATGAAACACAAGATAGTTTTCGAAAAAGGTGAAATGTATATTGCGGGGTTTAGTCAACTGTCTCATTTTGAACAATCAAGGAAAGAAGATAGTGCCAAAAATTATACAACACAATAATTATTTCAGCAATCAAAATATATAACACACACGTTTGTAATTGTCTTCAAATCAGAAACGCCATATGGTGCTGAAAAAAGAACACTTATGGACACGAGTTTTCACAATTTGGTCTCCATGCTTGCACACCAATGCTCAGAGATAAGGTCGATATCTACAACAGTAGAGACAATAGCGTTCGCATGAACTTGCAAAGGTGTTCAATTTTTTTGTAAAAAAAAACAAACTCAAAATAGTATTCTTTCGATTGAAACACTAATTTTCCATTTCTCAATAGTTATGGAGTTCGGAATTATGCGTTCGGAATCTGTTACAAAACAGCGCTAGTTTCAGGTGTTCAGGTCGTGCACAATTTTTTCACAGTGTATTCCCTGTTTACATGCTTGGGGTGGGGGGAGAGAGTTTTGAGCCAGTATATGAATTATATATATATATATATTTAATGGTCAAGAAGCAGTTTGTACCCAAATAACTCGACAAAGAATTCTCCTCCCACTATCTACCTGGTGAAATAGTATGTCAATACACCTTCAAATATAAAAAGGCAGCTTTCGTCACCTTTGCGGCCTCAGTCCTACCTATAATATTACACTATATATATATATATCAGTTTTACAGATCACAGTCGATGGCTCAGGATTCCCCTCTTGAGTGATGATTCTTAAATAAATATTGATGTTGCCTCTCTATGGTTATGTCACGTCGTGTGCAATAACAATGTGCTAGATTTATTTACCATTTGTACAATTTGAAAAAGAAGATTCTCAGTTTTGACGATCAACAATAGCAGAGAGAAAAAATAAAACGTTACTCAAACCGATTCACTCCCGGAATTAATATAGTTCAATCGCTGTAGAAGGTCTCCTTTTGTCCGAGATAACCCTCTGAGCAATAAAAAAACAGCAGTGATGTGCATAACCTGAAATGTGTCAGGCGATATACTGACTGATTACTTCCATTACACATTCTTTTACACCCTGCCCCTTCTTCTTGGACGAGTCACATAGAGATATTTTGGAAACTTTAGTGTGAGATTTAGTTTGACTTCATCTCCTGTAGCATCTACTGCCAGGAACTGTCACCACGACGGATATCGATGAACTTTCGAATATTAGAGTTTTCATGGAGATTACGCGTAGATATTTAAGGCGAATGTTGAGGCTTGGGGGATGAGGACCTGACTCATTTTACTCCGTTTTTCTGCCAAATGTCTCTCTTCCCTAATTAATTTAATTGGGATGAAAGCCAGTGCTGGAGCTACTTCATCTCCTTTGGTTAAAAAGGGAAACCGGCGTGTATTGCTCCTGTTCGTGATCGACGAAGATACTTAATACAGAATATAGAAAACGTCTCCATTTGAGAATTTAATTGATTGAATTTATTCTTGGAATGAATTTCTCCTCATGTCCGTGATGAGGATTAATCAGAGCAATTGTGATTAACAGGTGAAAGTTTAATCCACGACATTTGCCATCAGTCAATGCTTCTTCTCTGCAATTCCATCAATAAATGCTGATCCATGTACTCAGCATTACCCACAGTCTCCCTCCGACTTACTTCTGTGAAAATATGGAAGTCTAGAAGTGTCGTGCTTGTTTGTATTTGTGAGCTAATATGCCAACAGTTAATTGAGATGAATAAGCTATCAATTTTTCAGAATCTGATTTCTTACGCCCCCGAGACATAATCTCAAAGATTTCAGTCTGCTATACAAGCTACATGAAAGAAAATTTATGACGAAATAACTGTTATTTTTTACAAGACTTTATAATAAGACAATTGATTAAAATCGACAAACATTAATTATCATTACGTGGTTTTGCTCCAATAGCGAAAGTCACTGGTTGATGTCTTAACAGTACAATAAATTACCCTCAAATCTAACTATGGTTTTGTACATTTTTGGTGAAGTCATATTCTAAAACAGCTTTCTTGGTCGATTTGTCGGTCACATTTTTTCCGACTTTTAATTTATGCGATTTCCCTCCACTGAACTAAATAAATCACTAAATAATTATCTGATGTGAAAAAAATTACTTTATCTATAAAAGGGAAAAAAGAAAAACGACGAAAACCCAACGTTTCCGTCACACCACGGCCGCTAATTTGAATTTTCTCATGATATAAAATAGGCTCAAAATGACTTTAATATGATAAACTATAAGTAACATAGTGTCAGCTTTCAATTTGTTGTCTTTCTGGTGATAGGATGGGGTGGGGGTATCAGTGGTACAAAAGATGTATTACCCATACGTCCCGAACCCGCCAATGTTGTGAAGTCATTGACCGTCAGAGTATTTGTATATTACCATTATTACCTCCACATACCATATTAACCATACTTTATATTTGTAACGTTAACCCTTAAGTCTCACTCTCTCTGTGTAATGGTGTGAGGTCATAGCATATAATGAGACAGCCAGTTCATTTGCATATTATTATATTTATATGTACATACCATCTTAAATGTTGCATATATACAATTTTTGTTCCTACCATTGGTATTACGATTAGCATTGTAACACAATCTGACCGTGGTAGACAGTATAATGCTTGTGTAATTACAGATATTATCTAAGTCCTTGGAGATACCTTTGTCCTGGAAGCAATACAATAAGCACTTCCCGTGGGCTTCCCGGGATAGCCTGAGGTACTGTTATCCTGTGCAAGAACCATCTGCCGGTGATTTCCTGTACTTCCGTTAATGCCATTTGTAACGCAGCGAAGGAGAAACTGTCAACACCAAAGCCTTTCCGCCGTGTATATTTCGAACTCTATCCCGAGCATTGTTTTCAAAGAATAAGTATATCAACAGCATCAACATTACTATGACAACGGCAGTGAGGGCAATATGAACGATGATATTAACAAAAATATTACACAAACCAATTCACTTCCGGAAAGTATTCGTCCAATCACTGTAATCGGTCTCCTATTCTCCGAGATAACTTCAGTAAAAAAAATCAATATAAACATGAAATGTGCGACAGGCCCTTCAGACTGATAACCTTCAGGGAACAGTCCTTTACGCTGAGTTTTCCTGTTCTTGGGTGCATCGCACAGTGATAATTCGGAAGGGCTAGTGTGAGATATATTTTGGCCATTCTGGCCAAACTGTAAAATTAACTGAGCTAAATCCCATGTGATATCTAAACGAAGAAACTGTCACAAACACGAATGGAGTTTAGAATATCAGAGTCTATGATCCCCCTACCCCCAGGTCTGATAGGGTTAAGATAATGTATACATGGCATACATACAGCGATACCTCTTGTCTCAGTGCCTCTATTTGATAGCCAGTGAAACTAAAGATAGATCGGGCCTAGCAATGGTGAGAGGTCATTTTATAAGATAGCCAGAATATTTATATATTACCATGTTTACCTCTACCCTCTTAACCGTACCGGTCCTGGGCGATTTGTGGTCTGCCTCAGCCTGGGGGTGCATATCGGCCATTTCCTCTTTTTTTAAATTTTCGCTACCCCTTGGCGTAGATGGCTGAACCTCTACAAAGTCAATCCAAGATGACATTCATGATTAAGTCACGGTGACGTCATCTTCTCGTAAGCCATGTAATCTTCTCGTAAGCCATGTTATCATTCATCTTATCTCCAAGTTACATATCTTACGTTTTGATCGATTTCCGAATTCTTTGTTTGCGCTATTTCCTGTAAAAAAGCTCATTATTATGATACCGAATAATTAGTTTTGGCAGCAAAAATTACCTTTATGCCATTTTAGGACAGAAAAATGCGAAAAAATGGACAGAAAACACGAGTACACATTGTGCCCGCCATTTTGAATTTATGCAAATATTCTCAAAATGACGCCAATATAATTCCGGGGAAAGTCCGAACGTTACCATGGTTACAGCTTTCTTGTTCTCTTCCTTCCGGAGATTCAGGGACAAGTTTGGAAGAGGTGGGAAAAATTGACGACGTCTGTCGACTAAAAAGCAACCATATGACTCTACAGGAAAATATTCGTCGACACATAACCTTCAGACCCGAGAATACGGTGGATTCTCGGACGTCACCTTAGTATCTCAGCCGCGCATTTATTGCAGACTATGAAGTATCCACATGGCCATTAGCACCGGTTTAAGCGGAATCAGATACGCTAGCTCGGGAGCTGTGATGACAGAACAGCTCACACAACTTATCTGATGTTAATGGATGAGCATCGGGGACGTCTGATGGAGTAAACGCATTAACATTGGGTAACCTGGTAAATGCAATAAACTTAGAAAAACTAACATGTAATGTCCGACGTCGTACGGCTTAAATTTCCCACCGAAATGATAAACCTACCCAATAAACCCCCACCCACTTCTGATCAGATACGGTTAAACGCTGCATATCCATGCCAGTGGTATTACGTTTGGAACAGTAACATTAGTACTGACTACTCAAACCACGCAATCTGATCGAGTAAAATGCTTGTGTAATTATAGATATTACCTATTCCAGGCGATACCATAGCACAATAGCGCTTTTGTGCTTATGGCAATAAAATAAGCACTTCCCGTTGACTTTCCCTGATTGCATGACGTCCTGTTAGTCCGTGTATAAACTATCTGCAGGTTAATTCCGTTAGTGCCGTTTTTAACGCAGCTAAGGAGAAACTACTGTCGACATCAAAGTCTTTCCATCGTTTATATTTCTAACTCCATGACTATGACAACAGCAGAGTGTGTAGTGAAAGTTAAAATCTATTTTCATTTACACTATAAACGAATTTAGCACACAAATCAATTTACTTCTGGAACGAGTGGGTGAATGAGAGAGTATGATTTAGCATCGTTTTCAACATGTTTTCATTCATATCACGACGATGCCCACATGTGCCAGAACACAAGAGTGTCTACAGTTCCTATTATCCTGGACATTGATCAGCCCAGCCAGCACAAAATACATATATGGTTCCGGACCTAAATCAAGAAATACAATTGGTTACAACTCTGTAGAAAGTCTCCTATTTTCCGAGATAACCCTCTGATCAAAGGAATCAATAGTGATGTATCACCTGAAATGTGGATTACTTCCCCCGCAGATTGTTTTACGCCCTCTCTTCTTCAGCGAGTGGCCCAGAACTGGCCAGAAGAGCTTTGGAAGGTCTAGATTGAGATATATTTTGACTAATCTTGTCTACCGATCTGTAATCCCATGTGGGTTCTAAATAAAAAAAAAGAACTGTCATGAACACGGATGGACTTTAGAACACCAGTCTCTGAGGAGATTCCTCGCAGATATTGCGACGAAAGCCATTGCAGGCTGCTTCATCTCCTTGGGTAACACGGAAACCGGTGTTGCTCCCGTTAGTGGCCCATGAAAAGATTAAACAACAATATGTCTTTATTTGCGAATTTAATTGATCAATATATTCTTGAGCAGAATTTATCCCCAGGTCCCTATGCAGTGAGGATTACTCAGAAGAATTCTCATGAACATATGGCATTTCAATCTACGACACTTATCATCAGTATATATATCTCTACTGTGCAATTTGATCAGTGAATGCTGAACCATGTACTAAGCATTACTCACAGTCGTCATCCGTCTTACTGCTGAGGAAATACGGAAGTATATAAGTTCCACGTGTTGTGTTTGTATTTGTGGTCTAGTATCTAACTGAGAGGAATTAGCTATCAGTTATTTAGGCTGATTGATTCTGATTTACTATTGAGTGTTTTAGTTTTTAATCCCCTGAGAAAAACATCTCATTAATTTCAGACTGTTATGCAAGCCACAAGCAAGAAAATTTATGCCGGGAGCTACCAGGTCCGAAAAAGAGGCCTAGAGATAGGCGAACCGCTCACTACAGTAGAACAAGACCAAACTTATTTAGTTTCATTGACTAATACATAGTGATCGTGCAAAGTGATGTAGGAGTGACCGGTGATGGTAGCCAATATAATTTTGGTAGCAACGAAAAATAGAAAAGATTGGAGTATACATCTTTATCGATTAAATTCTCGTCGATCATATAATACTGTTGCATCAATTGATACACCAATGGGTCGCCCAGTGTCCAAACATGCATCTGTTAATTTTCAATAGAGTTTGCTTAATAAAAGTTCTGCGCATGCGCCCGATGACCACATTTTCTGTGAGATTTTTCACGTAACTCCAGAACATAACACCTTTGAGAGATGAAACTGTCTGAATATAAAACTGATACAATACAAGCGTTTAGTCCGTCATTCAGTGTTCAGCCGTGGTCCGTTAATGAATTTCCGCGCCCATAATTCAAAGACCTAATTCATATAACAGCATCAGCACCATGCTGCACTAACAGTATTGGCATTGATCCACATGGATTACTATCCTTCCATTTCTATAATCTTCTGAGCAAAGTATCATAGACAATTCAAGATGGCGGCCACATCAGAAATTTCGTAGATTTCCCATTTTTATGTTAATTTCATATAATTATTGGCATTAATCTTGAATAGATATATTTAAAATTAATTTATTCAACATAAATGATTGGCTGGAGTGGTTTACCTTCAGTCATGACAACCACTCAACCAATGACAGAGCTGTCATACTCCCAATGCCTTGAAAATGTGGTATATACAATGACAAAAACAGCTTGGAGTACATGTCCCTTTCCCTGTTGTTTTTCCCGTATACTTCTAGTATTAACATAGCATATAGAATTTGATACCCAATGTTTTACTTATGCCATTTGACTTCTGAAGTGATGTTAAACGTTGTGCCCATGATAATTAAACGTATTTAATCCAATACCCCACCCACTGCCAGGGCCCTATCGTTATAACCGGCAAATCCCACATTCGGTACCCAGCCGTAGTTTACAAAATACTTGCGACTTGACCCTATTTGACCTGGATATGTCCAGGTCGGAGGGGGGTCCTTTCGGCCCCCTAAATACTTTCCAACTCCTTGAACGCCCGTACATCAGGACAACAGTCATGGCGATCTATGAACGGCATAGCCTGCTGGCGCTTGTAATGAAGGGAGCTCCCACGCATATAGGTCACCACTCACAGAGGCTCTGAAAAATGTGATCAAAATGCCACAATACCTATTCCATTCTATGTTGTCGATAGAGTATCCTGAACTGCCAAAAGACGCTAAGCGATGGACCAGAGTGACTGGGCGACCATAGAACATGACCAAGAGCAAACATGGTCGAACATTGATGCAACACAAGGGTTCCACGTCCACACCAACCGGTCACGTCACGTCGCTACGAGTGCCTCAAGTTGACATCCTGCCAGTCCCCTTAGGACCCATATTAGCCCACATAGACCTATATCCAGTACGTTTTTCCGCATTCCCCCTTGAAAATCTCTACATTCCCGTCAACCAGTCACGTCACATAACCGCCTATCATGTGACCGACCTCGACGAGCGCTTGAAGTTGAGGCCTTTGTACGACCATATAGGGCACATATTGTTCCAACTAGACCCATTTCACTGCGTGTCCAGTCCGTTTTCCGAATTTTTTCGGGAAAATCCCAGTTTTACATCCACCCCAGCCAGTCACGTGACCTCTTCTCTATTGCCCACTCTGTCCTGACAAAACCTAGACTCCTGACAAGGAAGTGACGTTTTATCCGCACGTGACATGTCACTCAGCATTCCGTCCGTATGTTCTAAGATTTTACAATTGTAAATACCACTGTACCACAAGTCATTTTGATTATGGCTGTTCCGCCATTGACAGTATGGCTGAATCACTCTCGCTGATTATAGCGATTTGATAAATTAAATTTCAAATATATTGATTCAAGACAAATGCATGAAATTGGACGAAAGGAACAAAAAATGCATGTTTACGAAAATTCTAAAGTGGCCGCCATCTTACTTTATTAAAGAATATTAAAGAAATAGCCTGAGATTGACCATATGGACGAGCTATACACTCATTTTCACTTCTCATATATGTATTCTGTTCTGTAGTTACGATGAAAATTTTCCCATGCGCAAACCTGTTATGAGGGCATATTATATTGAGAACATAATTGTGTATCATTTGATACAAGAGTATGACATAACCAGCGGTAATTTGATCGGGAAAATGATCGGGAAAATGTGTACCCCCATCTTTTATAGTTTTCGTTGCAAACATGCGTATCATGAAAACCAGGCTAAATGTATATTGGCCACCCTCAAAGGTCACTAAAACATCAGTTTTATTGATTACTATATATCATTCAAATGAAGTTTTGTCTTATTCTAATCTGGGGATGTGTAAAGTTTTAATATGAGTTCCAAACCGCTCCAATATTTGTTATTGTGGCCAGGTACATAGGAAACACAAATAAGTCCGGATGCCCTGGACCTGATCATTCCAGTTGCCAGGTGATACATAAAAATGCCACTTTACGAAATCAAATTTCGCTTTCGTCCATGTTGAAAAAGATATGGACAGATACCTCGGTAAGATTAGAGATAAAAACAATTGTGCTAGACAACATCTCTGACAAGATATTTAAATTAGTAAAACCAGTAATCCTCCCTCCGATCACCAATCTTATCAATGAAATGTGTAGTAAAAATACTTTCTCAGATTATCTCAAACTGACGAGGATTAAGAAAAACCTGTGTTTTAATAATTATAGGCCAGTGAGTATCTTGCCAATTGCAGCGAAACGTTTCGTGATCAAATGAAAAAATACTTTAGCAACACACTTCATGCATGTCTATCAGCTTTCGAATCCGGCTACAGTTGCAAATCTACACTCGTGGCACTAACAGAGAAATGGAAACGTGCACTGAATGAAAACAAGTACATGGGAGCAATACTAATGAATCTATCAAAAGCATTTGATTGTTTGCCTCATAATCGAATGATGGAAAAGCTGAGAGCATATGGAGTGATAGATGATGCTGTCGATTTATTATACAGCTATTTACAAAATAGAAAGCAGTGTGTATAAATTGGCTTAAACAGGAGTTCATTTAAACAGATAATTAAAAGTGTGCCGCATTGCTCTATTTTAGGACCATTGCTGTTCAACATATTTAAAAACGGTGTGCTTTATTTTGTTGAAAAGACTAGTCTTTTCAATTACATAGACGACAGTCCTCTAAGCTATATAGATCTGTCATTAGCGGTTGACAAACGCACATATAAAGAGAGACATACGTTTAGGATGTTCTTATGAAATGTGATGAGCATGTCCAATTACTTGGGCTAGAAGTTGATTATCGTTTAACTTATGACCATCATGTTTCCGCTATATGTCAGAATGCTTTCACGCAAACCTATGTATTGAAACGTAAAGGTCAACTTTTATCCCGCGAATGCAGAAAATTACTCTAGCATGCATATATTATATTCCACTTTAATTTTTGCCCCTTAGTATGACACTTTGTAACGTCTAAAACACGAGGAAGATAGGGAAGAAATCATTATAGTACACTCAAAGGTGTAAATTGGATGAAATTAATCTTTCGTAAATAATGTGAACGAAAATATTACACAAATTCACTCCCGGAACGAATATGGCTCAATCCCTATAACTGGTTTCCTATTCTCTAACCACAGTAGGAAGACAAACGACAGGCCATTCCGGTCTCAGAGGCGCTAGTGTACGATATATTTTGGCGAATGTCGTCAAGCTGTAGAATTAACTGAGCTAAATCCCATGTGGCATTTAAACGAGGAACTGTCACGAACACGGATAGGCATTAGAATATCAGAGTCTTCAGGGAGATTCCGAGCAGGTATTTAAAGCGTCTCTTGAGGCTTGGACAGTGCGGACCTTTGGCTCATTTTATTTCGTATTTCTCGTCAATTTCCTTCGTTCCTATAATTACTTTAATTAAGACGAAATGCGTTGCTTGGTACTTCAGCTCCTTTGGGTAAAACGGTGACCGGTTACCTATATTGCTACTGTTAATGGTCTAAGATTAATGAAGAGACTGAACAGAAAATATATAAAAAGTCTTCATTTGTGGATTTAATTGATTAATACACACTTGTGCGGATCTTATCCTCAGCTCCGTGACGAGGATTTATCACAATAATTGTGATTAACAGATGACATTTTAATCCTGAACAGCTGCCATCAGTCAATACATCTCCTGTGCAATTTGATCAGTACATACTAGCTCATGTACTCAGCTTTACCCATAGTCGGCTTCCGGTTTTCACTGCTAAGAAAATATGGAAGTCTAGAAGTTCCATATGTTGCACTTGTGTTTGTGGACTAATATTTCAACACTCAATTGAGATGAATAAGCCGTCAATCATTCAGACTGTTTGATTCTGATTTATTACTGAGTGTTTCGGTTATTATGCTCCCGAGACATAACAAGTATTTTATTTTTTGATGAAGAACTCAGAGTTTCCGAAGCATTTCTTTCCCGACATGCATTTCAGTAACATATCGACGATGGTGACAATTCTTGCAATGTAAAAGTTCTCGCTCAATGATGCTTCGGATTGACAATGAAATAGGTTTGCAAGTTTGGTTTAAAACATTCTGGAAGATGTTTCGTCCGCCAATCGAGCAGCAAAGATCCTATTTATAAACTAAGGTGCAGGCAACAATGAGGGATTCCATGATATTGACAAGAATAGACATTATCCCCGATCCCGGATGCATCGGACATCATCAAGAGTTCAAAATGAGAATCGCCACTATTCAAAACCTATGAAAAAATGTTATCGCTGACAGAAATGATGATTGATACTCCGGTTTTTATGGATGGTGTCGGAAACGTTGTTGAAACCCAGATGTTGCCAGTCGATCTAATCCTCATTTGTGCCCTTTGGCAGTCCGAAAAATCAATAAACGCTGAAACTCTGCGAATTTCCCACTTTTTGTACTGGAGTAATCCACACAAACCTATATGCAAGTGATCATGGCAATATCCAAGACGGCGTCCCTAAAAATTAAGTTTGCCATCCATCTAAGTGTATTGTTATGTACCAGCCATTTGTATTGTATTGTACCAGCCAATTTGACTGGGTACATTATGGTATAGGATGAAACCCATACAGGATTAACATCATAGCCTAATATAATACACGCCTTGCTGGTCGTCTAAAAACAACAAAAACTGCTTTGTTTCCTTCTTGGAGTACAATGCGAACCACGAGTAAACGTTTGTCTCACGCGAGAACTGGAAATTATGGAAGAAATGATTCCAAAGAAGTTTTTGCACGATTTCAGCGGGGTTCTCGAACTCTAGAACAGTTCAGTGACTTTTCAGGCTTCTGACACTTCTGATGTTAACAAATTTCCGACAATGATATTGAGGGCATTGCTTTATCAGAATCTTGCTCTTGGAAAGGGACAATGACTCTTCTTTGTTTCCACTTTCAGACGACTGGCAAGTCGCGTATTGGCTTTTGGGTGAAGTTGGAATTTACAGGTAGTGGTAAACTTTTTTTCATATCGGGTCATTTTGGGCATCATTTTATAATTCTATGGGACAAGCATCTTAATTGAAAATATCAAAATTGCACCAATGTGCGGCCATATAAAATTTTTGACTTTTACTGTTTCTGCTTTAATGGACGGAAATGCACCTTATTCCACATAGTATTTCACCCATAACTTTGTACAATTCGCCATTTTTTTTCCAAACTCAAAATGACCAGGAAAATGTATTTGACGACTGTGTCGTCATCAAAGTTTCCATTTTAAATTTTATTTTACATTTTCCGGTATATCTTGATCCTAAAGTATAGTGCGTTCAGTCTCAGCACCCTTCCCCGACACCTTCAGGTTCAGAGATGAAGCGGAAAATGAGGGTGGCGAGGATGGGCTTCCTCTTCCCTCCCAGTTTGTGGCAGAACAAAACGAGAGATCCTGAAGGATCTTGGCGCCCGCCATTGTCCGATAATTGTAAGCTAATAACAAGAGGATCTTTTTGTCCATTGTTACTAAGAACGAACGATTGATTTGTAATTTTGTTTACAGAATTTCGAATCTGAAGTTTCAGGAGTTTCAAGATTTCTAGAAACTGTTCTTATGTCGGTTGTTATAGTACAAGAGAAATGAGCAAAGTTAGTCTGAAAGTAAATGTATATGTACGGGGGATACTTCGTCTTCGTTTTGTAGTATTTTCATTTTATTTTGTTTGCACGTGTCATCATTGGGTACTGGAAGCGAAGACAAATCTCTTTGACACTTTGGCATGAGCTATGAAACACACTTAAGATTTTATAATTACAAACGAATGGATATTCTGTTCTGTTTACTGGGCTAGTTTGAGATATCTCTTTTATGATACCATTCTCGAAAATAGTAAGATGGTACAATACTTAATACTGAAGGGATCCGGTCCGCGCAGTAATGTTGAAACTTCGAAAGTGTCTGAATCCTGATTATCTCCCTTGGATCGAAACATGCAGTAGTCTACAGTTGTCGAGTTGTGACGTTGTGTCACAAGGGTGACGTCCCTTCATGTAGCCGACCCGCCGGCAGACGAAAGGGTGGGGCAGTTCACTTGCAACTACATGGACTAAAGAAAACTGATTTAAAATTTGAAGAAATACATTTTAATTCCGAATTATTTGAACTCCTTGATAAGGAAGGTGAAGCTATGGATATTCTCTATAGTCAATATATAGAATATGCCTCACCGTTTGATCCGCCAACTCTTGTGATGCAACGTCACAACTCGGGAATACCGTATTAATTTGAAGCGTAACCTGGATTTTCGAATCGGATCAAAAGGGTATCTTGCACAACTAGGCCCCATGTGGGACCTGTGTACCAAATTTCGGAAAGATCCATGAAATATTTCCTGAGAATTCACGATAACTACGTTTCAAGGGAAAATTCAAGATGGCCACCTGCCGGCCATATCGGATTTTCGAATCGGACCAAATAAGGTATCTTGCACAACCGGGCAACAAGGGGAATCTGTGTACTAAATTTGAGGAAGATCCATTCAGCACTTCCTGAGAAATCACGATAACAAAGTTGCATGGGAAAATCCAATATGACCGCCTGGTGGCCATACTGGATTTTCGAATCGGACCAGAAAAGGTATCTTGCACAACTACTGTAGACGACAAGCGGAACCTGTGTACCAAATTTGACAAAGAACCATGCCGTAGTTCCTGAGAAATCGCATTTACAAAGTTTCATAGGGAAATCCAAGATGGCCGCCTGGTGGCCATATTGGATTTTCGATCCGGACCGAAAAAGGTATCTTGCACAACCAGACCCTAAGGGGAACCTGTGTACCAAATTTGAGAAAGAAAATTAGACCGATGACTTTCTGTATATATGGTTGTATTCCCATAAAGCCTAAGTTACAGACATTCCGTAGCATACTAAAAATAAATCTGTATTTATACGCTGTTGTAAATGCTTTATCACACATATTGTATGTGGATACTTTACCGGAATACATTGCTTGGCAGTTTATGACAGCTGTTCGGAAAGCTGTTGTTGATGTCAATATTTTCATTTAAAACTATTTTAAGCATATTCCTCTACTCGCCCGGCATACATGTACATGTATATGTTCCAAAATGCGCACAGTGGATGACATCATTAGCTGGAGTTATTTGGCATCCTCTCCAATTAGCGCTTTGGAATTCAAGCGATAGTCAGTTACAAGGACCTCTCGCGCCTGACACAATTGCAAGATCGAAGACTAATCGTTTGTCGGCCAAATAAATTGGCGCAACCTTCTTTCGTAATTAGGCAAGCCAGGGATACCTGACATTTTTGTGCATTTCGTCTTTCTTCTATTTCTTGTAAAGACTTTTCCTACTTGTGTTGCCCGTCAGATAACTTATAATGCCTTTAAAAGTGTATTACGTATTGCTCGCTCCTAGAGCAAGCAGGCGGCAATTCATCTCACCACAGAAGTGTCCCGAAAATTCTCGAAAGCAGCAAACACTTGATTTTCCCATCCGCTTCAAATTACCGATATTTTATACAAATGTGTGATGTCAATTACTGGGCATTACCCTTCAGTATGTGCAGCGACCAAACCTAGAGAATCCGACACATATGTACATACATGCATACGGGCAGACAAGAAGAGAGATCAGATTCAATAATGAGAAATACATCAAAAGTGGCAGTCGTGGTGTTTAGGAAGCAGCTTCCCTCTATCAGGTTAATCGGGTGTACAGATGCATTAAATGAGGAAACATTGTTTTCGAAAAGAATGTTGGGGGCGGGGGGGATGCTCAGATAGTCACACAAGCATTCAATCTCCTAGAACACATGGGATGATTTTGCGAAAGAATGAGTTGATGCTATTTACACAATCTTCATATCAAGTTTCAACCTGGTCAGTTCGTCCCCAGTGAGATGCGGTTCAAGTTCTATATATCCAGAGAAATTGCTAAGTGTTGGGTATCATGATTCTGAAGCCACAGGTTCATACGATAGAGTAATTGTGCAAAATTCGTTGAATTCGATCACTTTCTATTTCCCTCTGTGAACATATGCCGACCGACCATAACCAGAACTTATTTATATTTCACATCAAGTCACATCACGTCTCGTGGGCCGATAAAGAAGTTAAAATGATATTATTATATTAATAACAATATTACATGGGACTACGGTGAATTTTACTGCATAAAATAAAAATAAAAAAAACGTCTTGAGTATGAATCCAAAATAATCAGTGCTGTCTAAAATGCTGAAGAAACTCCTAGTCCAATAACAAGTGTACACAATGATAATTATCAATCATTAATTAAGAAAATAGTATATCTTTACATTGCCTTTTAAAAGACGATAGGGTTGCAAACAATATTAAGATAATGATGTTGAATTAATTACACAAATACTGTTACTACAAATGGTAATGCGGCCCATTGGTGAATAAAACAACTACGATATGGTTCGTGTTGGTCAGCGAGTCACACCCCTGCATGTACGCGGATTATGCATAACATATGTTCTTCTTGGCAAAGCAAACAATTTTCTCGTAGGCAATAAATCTTTTCGGCACTTCAGTCATACCTCGCTGGGGCCGAATCCTCTCTTGCTTGCAACATCCTTTATTGCATTAAAGATAAATAGGACCAACAGGCTGACTACTAACTGATTTGTCCAAGTCATTGACTTCCCAATAGCTTAGAGTATGGTCATGAAAATTGACAGACTTGTCACCTTAGACATACAGACGGCATTGGAAGGAAAACATGGAAACATTTTTTATTAGGATTAACCAAGGTAAGAATAAGAAGTAAAATTGATCTACACGTGTAAAACAATATTACCGGGCCATATTTTTCCCCATGCAGAATCTACAAGTAAAACATGTGAATAAAAATAAATTTCAATATTATTTTTTCATGTCATTTTTCCTATTTCTCTGACTTACATTGATTTCATATCGCTCCAGTTGAATTGTTTGCCACTTGCTGATGTATTTTGGCACAGAGTTGGGCGTCCTTATGCTTAACTGGGCTATTACAACCGTGGAGTCCAACGGACTAAACTAAATATGAGTGAAATACAAAATAAATGTAACGGTGATATTATATTGTCATGGTATTATTATTAGACACTGTGGATATTTCTCGAATAATAGAGCTATGTAAGCTTGTTTACGTATCATGTGACTCATCCATCTGGAGTTTTCTCGAAGCTTACTGTAATTGTATCTGGGTCAGATCATACGTCAATACTGTATGTGGTGGAGTCATCTCGAATGCCCCGTAGAGTATAAATAGCCCGACAGTTATTCTGAAGGGAATTCAAACGGCTTTTCTGTGGGTGCATTATACTGTCTTACCTTTGTCTGAAACTACGGACTGCTGGATTGTATATTCCTGTGAATTGACTCTTGGCGCTGCGTTATCTACGTGATTGAACTGTCAGAAACTGGACAACAGGGTGTTGGACTATCACAATTCAGAACAGCGATTTGTGCGGCACGGACTGTATAGAGATAGCGATTTGTGCGGCACGGACTGCATAGAGATTTGCACGTCAGTACGTACAGTGAAATATACACCGGTATAGCATGGACAGCAAGACTGTATTTCTCATTTATTTGTTGTATCAACCTTACTTAATTTGTGTATGATTTTAGTATTGTAAATAAATATTTCATTGTTAATCCATGACTTCACAAAAGTTTTCTGTTACGTTTTTTTTTCTATTATCGTTTATGACGTAACACTATTGTCTATATTAGTTAATTCGGTGTCTTCATCGTGTCTGGCTGGGGAAAGTTAACTAGTCAGCGGTGGTGGTCATATCCCCCTTAATGAATGGACAGTTACTGTCACTGTATTGTATATATAACTCAATTTGCACCTTTATGGTATTTAAGGATGTCCGCTGGTGATTCTTGACTTTGGCGACCATATTGCCTGTTTTTCCTATTGGGTTTTCTTCCTTTCCTGGCTAAGAGATAAGGATTTCCTTTAAAAGCCTTCTAGCTGAGAAATTTGCACAGCAACATCCATCCAATTTGATAAATTTTGATAGACATTTTCTGCAAACAATCAGCATATAAGATAAATTTAAATAATATTTGTATGATTTTTTCTTGAATATTTCAAACCAGGGCTATTCCCTATGTTTTCTGGGTTATCAAATGGAGCATGTTGCCTACAGATATAAAATGCTCACCAACATATATTATTTTCTTTGTTTTGCCTCATATTACACAATTATGAATGCAACAACACACATTATTCAAGAAGATAATTACTTTAATTTACCAGCAGCGGACATCCTTAAACGAGGGAAAATAGCTATTCTTCCACATAATATATTAGAAATCCAATATTCAAATGATTTAATAACAACGACCAAATTGGATATTTCGAAAACTTTTTCTGGTTAGCAATGTACACCAATCTGCTTAAAACTTATTCGATTATCCCGTTGAGCTAAATAGTGTACACTGATTCTATACAGTATACTGAAGTAGTCGCACTGCTCCAGTAGTTCATATATGTGTTCACTTGGACATAATCGCTGTTTTATGACCGGTCCGCTGTCAACAACTGGTTGCAATCTTCTCTGAAGTAATGATGTTTGGGATATTTAAGCGAATGATTCACGCTAATGTTTCCTCCTTTACCCCGAGACCTATGTATATTAGAGAAAAGACCAGGCCAACTATGTGTACGATCGATATACTCCGTGCAGTAACTCAAAGGAAGTAGAATAAATTATTTTTTATGAAATATGGACTGGTAATGCAGACCTGGACATAGATGGGTTATGAATACCTATACATTGCCCGGTAATGAAAACTCGGACCTAGACCGGTTATGGGGAGCCATGAATACCTAGACGTAGCCCGGTTAGGGGAGCCAGACCTAGTCCGGTTATGTATTTATTTAGTTTCCTGTAAGAAGTGTGGTCAACAGTATGTTGGCAAGACCACCCAAAGACTCCATCTTAGGGTGAACGGTCACAGGAAATCCGTTAGGAAAAAGCAATTGCTTATAGGTAGGCATTTTTCTGGACCCGACCACGGCTGGGATAACTTTAGTATTCAGATCATAGACGTCGTCTATCCATCTACTAAGGATTTCCCTTTTGGATTTGAGAGAAAAATCCGAGAGCGGGAATTATTCTGGGTGCTAGAACTTGGGTCAGTGTTTCCGTTTGGCTTAATTGATAATGTCAGTGGGTTCGGCAATGCTACAAACCGCCGTTCAAATATATCCAACATTACCCAACTATTTAAACCCCATCAACGGAGACATCGCAGCCATGGTTGGCGAAAGTTTAATAGTTCGATGATTCACGATCATATCACTTTAAATTACTTAGTGGTTTTAACTAACACACCCAATAGTATACATAGCTTACGTACAGTTCTGTATGCGTTACCTCTGAGAGCTTTAGATCAAATAGCCAGAGATATACAACAATCTGCGTCTTCAGGAAATATAATACCATCAAAAATCATTAAAGTATGTCAAGATATAGCGTATTTTCGGTTGTATCGTCCAGTGAACATAATCGAAACCTCTCAAGATCGGCTTTTCTTGAAACTCAACTACTTAGATAAAGGACTGGACATCATTAATTTACCTCGAATCCTGAATGATCCAGAGGTACGCAACGCTGTACCAAACTATTTTAAGTTCACAGAACCTCCTTGCATTTCATATAAGTAGACTAAATCTATAGCCACCAAAATATTCAATTAATCCAATGCTGTCCAGGAGTTTGACTGGAACTTATACACGTCAGGAGGCTATAGTTGTGATTGTGAATCGTCGAACTTTATCTATACACCATGCAAACATATTGTGACTGTTGACCTTGATGTGGTGAGTGATAAGGATCTGAAATTACTCCTGATGAAAGGACCTAAATATAGAGAGCCAAGAAGAATAAATCTGAAGGCCGACCAGAAGATAGTCCTGTCTGCATTGGAACAGTACGTTATTGATTGGTCTAAGCGAGAAAAAGTTGAACCTACAGTACTCGCTGATTGGCTGGACCTCACCAAGAGCAAGGTCGTTGAAACAATCCGCCATATTGACAGAAGTACTCTTCCCCAAGCAAAACAAGTTCTGAGAAACCTCAATTCGCAAGAAGTTCTAGCAAATCTCCAGAGTAAATTCGTCATAGTCCCAGCAGACAAAGCTCCGAATAATATAATATTCATATGTAAATATTACTATTACCAGGTGCTGGTTAAAGAATTGAGTGTAGACATATCTTCATCAAATACGTCTACTTACTCCCAAACTGCATTTACTCTGGAAGATTTATTTAACAATCACAAAAAGTTTCTCAGGGAAAGAGGTATTCGTCTTCCAACCAATCATAACGACATACCAAAAATATACTGGACTCCCAAAATGCATAAATCACCATACAAAGCTAGATTCATAGCTGGTTCTAGAAGCTGCACCACCAAGCTTCTTTCAACCCTATTGACGAGGGCCCTTCAGGAGGTAAAAGCATTTTGGGAAAGGTATTGCGCCACTATTTCTAAGAACTCTGGCGTTGAATGTATGTGGATATTGAAAAACTCAAAATGTCTTACGGAAGAACTTGATGCTAAAGGTCACATACCGTACAGACATGTATCCACATGGGATTTCTCGACTCTCTATACTACAATCCCTCATCAGGACCTTATTGACCGTCTAAGTTCATTAATAGTATCTGTGTTCAAGAAAACTGATCGTAGATATATTAATGTCGGAAGCCATAAAGCATTCTTTAGCTCGACTACATACAAGAGATATCATTCATGGGATGTTTCTTTGTTTATAGAGTTGCTTGAATTTCTCATTAAAAATATCTATGTGAAATTTGGCAACACAATATATCAGCAGGATATAGGTATTCCAATGGGTACTAATTGTGCACCCCTGTTGGCCGACCTGTATCTGTTCTCTTATGAATATGACTATATGCAGGCGCTTTCAAAAACCGATCCATTCAAAGCCCGTTCCTTCCCATTCACCAAACGCTATATAGACGATCTTCTGGCTGTGGATAATCGCTATATAAATGACGCAGTGAAAGATATATATCCACCTTCACTGGATTTGAAAGAAACTACAGATAGCCCTACAGGCACATCTTATTTAGATCTCTATCTCTTTAAAAATGAAGCGGGCATTCTCTCTCGTCGACTTTATGACAAAAGAGATGATTACAATTTCGACATCGTAAACTATCCCTTTCTGGATAGTAATATTCCAGTCTCGCTTAGTATCATTTGCTAGATCCTGTGTAAAATGTGATGATTTTAATCAACGTCACAAAACATTGTTGCAGAAACTTATATAAAACAGGGCTATTCCATCAAGCGCCTCCACTCAAAGTTTCTCAAATTTGGCGATACATATCGCATGCTGATAGCAAAATACGAACGTAGCGTGCAAGATCTATGGCGCTACGTTTCGTAACTTGTGTCTAATTCCGCTTAACCCGGGGCTAGGGGCCGTATGAACCCATGTACTTCAAGATCCTCATGGTACTCATATGAACAGTCACAATCAAAGCGTGACTGAGATACATCTTTTTTAGATGACGACTCTATAACGAATATTATGGATTAAGAATACTGATCAGCGATACGGATTTGATATTTTTGGAACATCATGATGTCTTGCCGGCATCATTGAAAACTGTTGACCGCTTCTCTCTTGGAGGAAACAAGCCTATGTTTATGTATACTATGATTGTCTTTTTGAATTTGGTGCTAATACTGTTATGTGGAAAATGGAATAGGTCTTTGGATTATGGACGCGGATATTCTCTAATGGACGACGGCTGTATTATGAATGACGGACTAGACCCTTGTAATGATGACCTAGACCAGTTATGAATACATAGACTGGGTGTGAAGACCACAACAGAGACTGGTTATGAAATCCCGGATAGGGATCGATTAGAAAGGCCGAACAATTTTCCAGATATAAAGAACTAGACATAACGGGTATGTAGATCTATAGAGGTTATGAAGACCTAGCTATGGACTGATGATGGATATCTATACAAAAACTCTTTATGGATGCGTAGAGCGGTTATGAAGACATATCTAGACAGTTTATGAAAACCTAAACATAGACCGGTTGGGAAGACATAGAGACAGGCTATGAAGACCTAGAGAGGATATGATGATTTATACATAAACCGGATCGGAAGACATAAACATAGATCGCCCATGAATTAAAACACATATAAGGGAAGTGGGAAGAAGTGCCGACATACTGACAGAGTCACATGACTTCATAGTATAGTCTTCCGGTTAACCTATTCTAAAGCACTTGCCAAGAATCTAATGATTCGTGATATGTGTTGTATCTCAGGTACGCTTTTATTGTACATGTTCATGTGGCAGTTTGGATGATATGACCCCACGCACCCTAGCACCGACATAAGCGGTATTAGATACAAATCTAGAGAGCTATGATGGAAATGCTCTGACAACTTGTATATTGGTAATTGGTGAGCTGTTTCGCTGTGACAACTCGTACACTGGGGATTGGTGAGTTGTATCGTCGTCAGATGAAAATGACGGTGTTTAACACAAAAGACTAGTCTATAAGGCCCGATGTCGACCCAGCATCAACTTCCCACAAATGCCAACATATATCAAAGAACAAAAGGTCTGTACAGGGAGAGGGCCTCGGGGACGAAACGTCCACCAGCAGAATCTCGCCATACACAGGTAAAAATTACAACACATATAAAGGAAGTGGGAAGAGGTGCCAACATACTGACAGAGTCACATGACTTCACAGTATAGCCTTTCGGTTAACCTATTCTAAAGCACATACCAAGAATGAAGACATAGACACATACCAGTTATGAAAACCTAGACATAGAACGGTTATGAAGACCTGGACGTAAACCTTTTATCAAGACCTTGACATAGACCAATTATGAAGACCCAGACAGATTATGATTATGAAGAGTTAACCATAGCTTTATAGACCTTTACATTGACCGGTTAAGAATATCGCGACATAGACCGGTTATGAAATCCTAGACACAGACCGATGATGAAGACCTACACATAAACCGATTTATGAATTGAACGCAGCATACAAATATGATGGAAAACGATGTCGGCGTACTGGCAAAAAGTCGTATGAACCCACAGACAAATATATTGACTGCATATTTCTAAAAACAGCACAAGAGTGCTCCTTCCATGTGATGATTTGTATCCCAGCCATGCTTTTATTGCAGCTGTTCATGTGGACATATTGAATGAAATGACCACACGGCCCCTAGCATAGGCTTGAGCGATGATGTACAGATGTATTTCAGAGCGAAGGCCTACCTAGACCATGGAGACAGCTCTACAAAGACAGGCATAGACCGGCGATGTGTATCAGGAGAGAATCTGTAACGAGCTGGTGAGTTAATTGTAAGATAAGTTATCATGATTACCAATGCCCTATCCCTCAATCATAGTTTCGGTTGATATTTATTAGCAGATAAATGGCTTGATAAGTAGAACAGGGTGCTACAATGATATTCATTCCTGCTAGCTGAGAGCTAAATATCTTAACCATATGTAATCATTATGGTCCCCTACCAAACTTTCTCCCCTATCTCAGGAAAGACAAAAAATGAAAGCTGACCCTCCGCGACTTTTTGCTTCATCATATTGACGTCATTTTGAGCCTATTTGTATAACACCGAGTAGAGAATCATGGGTAAATTCAAGATCGTGGTCATGGGGGGTACCAGAAAAGTGGTGTCTTCGTCATTTTTCTTCAAACTTTCTGCTTTTCGTTGACGAAAATTGAGCAAAACTATTTTATTTGATATCAGACTATTATTTGCTGATTTATCCTTCACGTTTTGCTAAGAAAACACATCAACAAGAAAAACCGAAAAATCTGACCGAAAATCGACCATAAATATCTGCTTTGAAGATGGCGTCACTGGGACGTCATCAAAACGACCATCTTGGATTTCTGGTAGAGCTCGAGCCAAGGGTATAGTGTGGTAAATTTCAGCCCCCTTACTCAAGGGGTAGGAGCAATATTTGAGTGGGCCTGAATGGCCCACCAGACCCGGACAGGTTCCAAGAAGCCCAGGCCAGAAAGGGTTAAATGTAGACCGGGTTACATGATTGGGTTATTGCCTCACATATTTCCACTCAATTCATCAAAGACTATCAAATTATCATCTTGTACGGAGGAGTGGATACATCCTTGGTGAAGGATGGATATTTCCTCACTGCGAGCACAAATCTAATAAATGTGTACACGACGGTGGTTTGCAAGCTCAAGCCACCAAGGCGCTATCAGTCATAGTTATCAATTTCTGGATTATAGGACCATCAATCATCAGCGACAGGAGACCTATTTAACAATGCCAGGACTGTAGACTATCCGTCTATGATTTACCCCACTTTTTCGCATGACTGATATCGTGCTTTGTGTACATGTAGTAAAAATTTCAGATACCATATATATAAACTATGAGAATACAATTCCCCGAATTTAGTCCTCAATACATTTTTTCGGATCCAAATGTGCATAAAATAAAAATTAAGATAGTTCACTGAAAGAGAGAAGTGGTCAATGGTTTTATATGATGACAGCAAGGCATCGCGATATTATTTACATAAAATCCTTATCCATGACAGGTATTCTTTATCAAAATGATTTTTTTTCTCTAGAGTATGATGCATCTCAGTCACGCTTTGATTATGACTGTTCATTTGAAAACCATGATGATGTGAGCTAACGTCCGAAACGACATTGTTAAACGCTGAGACTATCTACTCAGCCATGGTCCTAACTTTAAGGGCTTGTACATATTCATTTAAAAATTCAGTAGGGAGAAATTTCCACCTATGGAACGTAAGCAGAGAATCTTAAAAAAATATATGTAAAAATATGGGCTCTGTACTGTTTGATTGTGTATTGCAGTTTACGCAGAGGAACTCATTTTTGGATCTGATATCGAGTATCCATCATTTCTCAATCTGTGTTTTTAGCGAAGTTTGACGATCTACATTTTCGTAGAAAACTAGGCTGAGGATAATTCACATGTTTCAAATGAGGCGAGGCACCTCTAATTTTATATTGTGCTTTTTTTGTATAGCAGCCTAATTGTTAAATTAGGCCTTGACTAATACCAAACTTGCTACTATCTTTAACACAGATTACCGTGCAATAACACCAGCAATTTCCGAAACTTGGAATATCACAAAATACTAACGCAAGTATCTTACCTGGAATTGACTGTCTTCTGTATGTAGACTTACATGTAACCTACCAATTTATCAATTGTTTTATCCATCATTTACATCTCCATCATCAGGAACGCCTGCCTGTCTGCGCACGTTTATTTAATTATCAAGTTGATTTGCATGAGCTGAATATGCAGCTGTTTTCCACAATTATCTCTCTGTCTTAGTGTCCTAATGTGACCTAATAACCCAAATAAAAATGTTCAATGGTTCAATATGTTTAGAATCGCGTGGTATCTTTATTTAAGTATCAATAATCTTCATTTGGGAGCAAAAATGTGGTCCAGAACATTGATAATTTCAAATAATGGAGATAACTCCGAGCATTACAGAAGAGTAGTCTTCTAGTCTTTTGTGTTAATTGCCGTCATTTACATCTCACGACTATACAGCTCACCAATCTCCAATGTACGAGTTGTCACAGCGAAACAGCTCACTAATTACCAATATACGAGTTGTCAGAGCATTTCCATCATAGCTCTCTAGATTTGTATCTAATACCGCTTATGCCGGTGCTAGGGGCCGTGTGGTCATATCATTCAAGTTGCCACATGAACAGGTACAATAAAAGCGTACGGTACCTGAGATACAACACATATCTCGAATCGTTAGATTCTTGGTATGTGCTTTAGAATAGGTTTACCAGAAGACTATTCTGTGAAGTTATATGACGCAGTCAGTATGTCGGCACCTCTTCCCACTTCCCTTATATGTGTTGTAATTTCCTGGGTATACCAAGTTTTACCAGGTTCACCCCATGTTGAGGCGTTCATCCTATCGATGCTTATCCATAAACATCAGATTAGTTGTTTGTTTGATCTGATCTGTCATCCCAGCTCCCGATCTAGCGTACCTATTTCCACATGAACAGGCGCAATACAAATGCGGTCGAGGTACTCATACTTCATCAGAGAATCCACCGTATTTTCAGGTCTGAATGTGAGGTCACGAGAGAAGCTTTCCTGTGGATTCATATGGCCGGTTTTCAATGGCCAGACGTCGTCAATATTTCCCCACCTCTTGAATAAATATTGCCCCAATTTGTAGCACATTTTAGTGTTCATGAAAACAGTCACGCTATTCTTAGATGGTTTGTTATTATTTATAGAATCGACCAGGTAGGTTCTTATCAAACTAATAACGTTACTAAAATACTTTACTGAAATGCTGAATGCAATCGCAATTAGAAGGATCAGGTCTTAACGTTGTATTAGAAAGGGGTATCAAACGCATGTGTAAATTCATTTCCATACGCCCGGCCCAATCTAAATGCAAAACAGTTGGGATAATAGTGGAATTTTGATAAATGCATCCATATTGGGTAACATTGGGGAATCCATTTTCCACGGACTCCAAAGGAAAGTTTTATGCCCGTCTGAGTCGCTGTTGGCGTCATACTTGGAATATCGGTAAACAATCTTTTTCGTATGAATTTAATATAATGGACCGATTGATTAAATTCCTCCGGCGAGATCCAACCACAGCTGTCAAGTTTTGGCATGTGTCAATATTGTGTTGGTTAATGTACGTAAGACCATTGTCTCCATTCACCCTATAAGATGTTTGCGTTAACAGACTCCATACTGGCGATTTTGAACATAATATTCATATTATTATCGTCCATTTCGCCAGCGATGACATACTTTGATATAACTTGATTTCGAATTATACGCACTTGCTGGTTTTCGAGGCTCCCCTTAATAGCCAAGATGTCTATGTCAGATATACACATATTTGGGTCATTTGGCTGCCAGCATGACACTACAACGGTATCGTCGTTTCTGGAGAGACAACCACGGAACCACACGAGAGAAACAGTGGAAATTATTTTATTCCTCCGCGTTATCAGGTGTGTAAGTGGGCAGCCGTTAACGTCATTTGGTCAGTTTCCACATCCATTCTCTGAGGCTACATTCACATATGACCACGCAAGTTAAGCATCAGATTGGTCAATCTGAGCTGAAACCCACATGATGTCCTGAATTTACAGAAATGGACAATTACATAATGTTGTCTCCATATATAAGAATAACGTTTTAACATCTTGCAACTCCCCTAAAAAAGGAATAATTTAAAAGTTGATCTCGTTGCTGTTGTTGTCCCCCGCCGTTTCGCTAAAATTGTCCGTTCATGTCCGTGTGAATTCTATGCAATCTATAACTTTGAAACGCTTTGTCGGATTCCTCCGAAATTTGGTATATGCATTTCCTGAAACAGCAGCGTTTCAGCAAGATCAGCATTAAGGTGGCGCCACTCGGTTTTGATCCAATCTTCTGTGGATGTCCGTTCGTGCCGTTCATATCCGTTCGTGTCCGTTCCTGTCCACGCAAATTCTTTGCAACCAAGAATTTTGAAACGCTTTGTCTGATTCCTCCGAAATTCGGCATATGCATTTCTTGCGAAAAGACGTCGATTGATGTTGCATTTCAGTAAGATAGATCTGTCTGAAGGTGGCGGCACTCTTGGCCCAATCTTTCATCCGTTCTGTCTTCGCACACGATAAAATCAGTACGCTTCATCGGATGCATCTGAACAAAATCAGTATATGCGTTTAATACTTGCGATACGACGTCGAGTGGTACTGCGTTACAGCAAGATCTGCCTCCAGGAGGCGGCACTAGGGTTCATTCTGTGCTGCAGGCGATAACTTTGAAACGCTTATCAGATTCATCCGAAATACTCTACCTTTTCGGGCAATAACTTGAGAACCCCTCATCGGCATCGTCCCAAAATTGGTGTGCATATACCATGCCATGAGATGTCACTTGAGATTGCGTCTCACCCACTTCTGCTTACATATGTAGCTTGGAATTGCGTTTCGTTTACTTGCACCTACAGGTGGCATTACATGGTGGCAAAATCAAAAACAATAATTCCGGGCTGCATAAGTTGACAACTGCTCATCGAATTTTTCTCAAATTTGGTATGCCGATACCACGTCATGATATGTCGATTGGGATTACCTTTCGCCCACTTTCGGCTACATGGTGGCAAATACAAAATTTAATTTCCGAGCAATAATCTGAGGAACCTTCATCAGATTATTGTCAAATTTTGCTTACAGATAACATGCCACGAGATGTCGCTGAGGTTGCATCTCGCCCGCTTGCGCCTGGAGGTGGTACCAACTGATGGCAAAATCTAAATTTGCGGATTACGGTTTGATCATTTAAGCATGCTTGCGAACATATATCACACAGAATCCCCACCACTATCATACCAGCTATTACCTCATGGACAACTGAAATATAACACAGAACTAATCGGAATGTTGTACAAGAAAACTCTTTTAATATTTATGATAACACTTGCGGTGGTGTACGCGCGGGAAAAATTCTGTCTGAAAATCTTAATGGCGCCTGGTGTATTATTATGCCCAAGTTCCACAGGGTTGAAAATAGGTAAACGTTTTTGGGGCGGATTTACTCTCAACCTGACTGAAGGGTGCATGTGTCTTTCGTCGTAACTTGGCTGGATTATAATAAAAGGTATTCTTTGCTTGAAAAAAATCTCGAGGACTGCTTGTTCCAGGTATGCAGAGACAACTTCTCAATGAAAGGAGTCCAGAGAAAGAGGGAAAAAGAAAGAGAGAGAGAGGATTAACGTCGCGTTCTGCAATATTTCAGCTATAGAGCGACGATCGTTCCAACAAAAACAAGTTAATAAATATAACCCAGCAATCCAGCAGTATTCGACGCAACACACCAAAAATATGTACATACGTTAAAATGTATACATGAAACCGATTTCTCTCAAATAACTTAAAATTCCCGACTAAGAAGATCATCTAATGTAGCTGCTTGATAAAACAAATCTCTTAGAGTGTCAAAATCTATACAGTCGATCAGAATAACTTTCACGGTGAGATGTTGGGGCTGGTTCCTTTTTTAGTAAATGTTCGGGAGTTAATCGTGTATGGTCGATTCTACATCGTCTGGTCATGATTTCATCGAAAGGTTTCTGGCTGCTCAACATTTGTTTTTGAAACTCATGAAGTTTTTGATTATCCACAATATTCCTTACCGATTGAAACAGTTACTCACATAAGCGCAGATAGAGGGCCTGAAATCGCTGTATGGGATTCCCACAGGATCAACCTCATTATCTACGGCTGCCTTAGCCATTTAATCAGCTTCAGTATTTCCTTTGGTGCCAACGTGACTGGGCAACCAACAAAACACAGCATCAATTTGTTGATGAAATTTACGGTCATTTAATTGTAGAATGTTCAGGATGGTGGATGAGACGCAGGTCCACGCTTAATCGCTTGAAGGCAAGAGAATCTGAGAATACGACGCATTTTCCTCCTATAGTAGGCCCAATACCTTCTAAAGCTGACAATAGAGCTTAGCCTCCGGCAGCGAAAATCGAACTTTTACATGGAAGTCGTCAGGTTTTAGTTTTGGAACTAAAGATAGTAGCTAATCTCTCAACAAACTTCATGGCTGAGGATAACAAGTGCTTAAATACCACGAAGCGTAATATGCGTAGCATTCACGTCAACGATTTTTTTTTCTGCAGCTATAGTCCCTTATAGACGGATCTAAACCCAGTATCGCCAATATCATTTCTCATACCTATAATCCACAATTTCAGTGCTGAATACAAGCAGGTAAGATAATGGTTTCTAAGATAATCGAGAGATTTTCATCTCTTTGGAGAACACAAGTCAGCCATTAGCGCCAAAGGACACCTAACCTTTAAATATCAAATTGCGACGGAAGACGAGGGTGGAAGTACATGAATTTTCCTTGATCGTATTTTTTCTATCAATCCAATGTATGTTAATCCTAATACTCCACATGTTGAACGACAAGTATATATATACTTCAAAGACATGACGGTTCCCCTTACGAACCCATCAGTCCAAACCAGCCATTCAGTGCTTGAATTCACATTTTTCGCTATAATCTCTTATCACCATGCCCCTTTTGATCTTCAATTCGCATGTCTCAGCACGTCTCTTGGAAAATAACTGAAATATCACCCGTTGCTATGCCCTTTTACCACTAGGATCTGGCGCAAAAACAGTTCGGTGCAAGGAAAGTCATTAAGCAATAAACAATGACGTTGTGAAGACTTTCCGCTCTCGAAAGTTGAAATGGAGAGCTTAATCTAGCGGGATTTCATTGTCAAGCGTTGATTTACGCAAGTAACACGCACAAAGAGACGTGTTGTCAAGATCATTGAATGCGTTCAAAGAGTATGTGGAGATGAACAATGAGAGCAGAAAACTTTCACCAAAGCGATGAATGGCTAATGCAGACAAGTTTTTTGGACGTAAAAGCTCCATATCACGTGATATTCCCTTCGATACACGATTAAAGAGACGGTATATTTAACAATCATCATAACTGAATTAATAATTGCTCCTCTGCAATGAACGCTCCTGTACTTTAGTCACTTGGCATGGTAATGATGAGAACATGCAATTGAGATTGAACTGTACCAGTGAAACTTGTGAATTGGAACGATATGCAAAAGACATAACAATCGCATGGTCACAGTAGTCTTGCTCTTATCGACATCACAAAATCTCAATTTATCAACAAAAATCGGCATTCCCTTGAAAACTGCCAGTGGATTGGGGATGGTTGACATGATACTCTAACGGTAAGGTGTTAAACTCATACTTCTGCCATTGAATTAGTGCTTCCATACAATCATGATGCACTTTACTTCTCCAGATTGCGTTTTACCGAGTAAAGGCAATGACGTCGTCTACATATTAGAGGGCAACAGATACCGATGGCGTTTCTTCCTTCAGGTGTAAATTAACTTGAAAAAATCATATTGTTATTTTGCTGAGTTCATAAGAAGGATCAGATAAAACAATACGCCGCAGAAATTTTAGTCATTTCTGGACTAGAAGACTTAACCGGCCAGTCTAGGTAACATCAATGTTATAATAATGGAACCCGACTTCACGGCGCCTCCAGAATAACCTGGGTGGCATTAGCGATTTCCTTTAGATCGCAAGAATAATTTCATAAAATTTAATAAAAATTACACATGAAATTTCTGGATGTTTTACTAAATTTCATCGTTAACCCGACCTGGCCCATTTCCGCGTTTATTTTTTGTCCGGTATGACAAAAAAACTGAGAGCTGAAATTCCGTGAGTTTATAGATTATCATACTGGGGTCAGTTTATCATGGGTAAATTCAAAATGGCGGTCATGTGGGGTACCAGAAAAGTTAAATTTTCGTCAGATATCGTCAACATTTTTCCTTTTCTACATATAAAATTGAGTATAACCCATTTTATTTCATATGAGATTATCATTTACTAAGTTATCATGCAGTTTTTGCGAAGAGAATTTATCATGCGAAAGTTTTCATTTTTTTCATAAATGAAAATTTCCAAAAATTGAAAGAAAAATTACCTAAAAATATATTGACGTCATCATAGGGCCATCTGGGATTTGTTTTAGCAGTAGAGCTTGATCCAAATATATACTGTGGTAAGTTTCAGCCTTCTAGCCTTGTTATTTGGATGGTAAAATACACCAGCAAAATATCGATTCTTTGCACGTTGTTATCTTGGTGGTACGAATCCTTTAACGAAAGCTATTTCAAGCCCGCTGGTCAACATGCAGTATTGCGGGTAAACTTAATTCATTCATAATTCATCCAAATGTCATCAACGCAGATACTGTCAAAACGTTCATGTACATATTTTTGCACATCAGGTGGTCAAATATTGTTCAAGTGTACGTGAACCCATATGTATAATGGCGAAATTTCTATGAATTTATCGTTTGTGGCGATTTTTGTTTTTATGTATTCACTGCTCCAATCTCTTCCCTTTTAAAAGAAAGAAAGACAATTGAGGTTGAATGTCGCGTTCAGTAATATTTTGGCTAGATAGCGACGATCACTCAAGTCAATAACTCAGTAATCCTACACATTAAAACATACACACATTAAAACTTATGCAACAAACCGATTTCTCTCAAATAAACCCAATACACATTCCTCTGTCACCCGTCTAAAAAGATCTTCCAAAGCAGTCGCTTGATAAAGAGAATCTCTTACAATCTTAAAATCTATGCAGTCGATGAGAATATGTTTCACTGTGAGATCTTCGTGGCACCTTGGGATTGACTCATTTTTTAGTAAATGTTCGTGAGTTAATCGTGTGTGGCCGATTCTACATCGCTTGATCATGGTCTGATAGAAACGTTTCTGGCTGTTCAGATGAGTATAGCCTACAGTTTTTTGAACTCCTGAAGTTTGTTATTATTCACAACATTCCGAGGATCAAAATAGCGAGGCCCCGAATTTAGTGACACATTCCAACCGTCTCTCATTTATTGTGCAGTATAAGACAATAGATTTTTGCCAAGGTGGCAGACGTTAAATAAAAGCCGAGAGTACAGTGGATAATGTGAAATCAAGGCAACGTTTTAAACGACCACAGTAGACAGTTTTCGCCGTCTGAGAACGTTGAGAATCCAAACAGCACAAGTTACCCTTTAGCTATGCAGCGATGCTATCTTGTTATGTGTTAATGATAACATATTGCTTTATAAGTCTTGACGATGGTCTGCAGATTGCGTAAAGTAATAAACTGACAGCCCCAAATCTCAGTGCGAAGCTAGGATTCTCTGCTACGGTAATAAGTAAACAAACAACACAGCATATAACAGTATATACCTATCAGCCTACAGAAACGAGCTTCTTCGTTTCATCAACGTTCGTATTTTCGTTCATCAGCTCAGCTTCGCCAGAAACGTACTTGGTAACAGTGAAATTTTCACCTCCGTATTAAGCAGTTATTACGCATGGAACGTACAATTGATTATTTGATGAAGTTCGGGTAACCAAGTCTGGGAACCAAACGTCCATTATCTTGGGAGACGTTTATCAGTTTCCGTATACCCTTTGGTCTAGATCCGGAAAAATACAGATTTTAGAGATTCACCAGGATGGAGTAGATGCATGCTCCAAAGGCCAAACTTGACCTGACTCCATTTATTGTGTTAAAATTTAGAAAACGCTCAGCAAAATAAACAATTTACAGCACCTCCCACGTTCATGAATTTTACAGCGTCTGTCAAAGCGCAAACGTGGTTAACACAACCGGATGTGAAACGACAAGTTGAACTGTCAAAGATTGGCGAGGCCAGTAAAAGTTCTGACCCGTGTTATAGAGCAAATGGTAGTCCATACCTATCTCAGAATTACAAAGAAGGAAATTAATCGGTCTAGGACCAAAATTGCAAACATAAAGAGCATAACGTAAAAAGCAGAAAATCAAATAAGGGGCTATTGTGAGGCATTATATGTTAGAAGATACGTTTATACAGAGTTTTGCTTATGAATAGCAACTTCTCTTGTTCTAGGAAAGGCAATGTCCGGATACAGATTCATGCTTATTATTTGTTATGTTTAAATATTTAATATATTACTGGATATCATTGCTCTAATTAATTCTGAAAATAATGTGAAGGAATGGTTCTCATTTCTGGTACTGATTCGCGTATGTATGAGTTTTTTTTCTTGGGGAGGTCTCTGTTACCGGTTGGGATTTCGTGAGTTGGGAGAGGGATAATGTGGGCTATCCCCTAGGCCCATGGTTTCGAAATAAGCGTAGTGGCTTAATTGAATATTTGAAAAAATATTTTGAGAATTATTGATCCGTATGAAAAGGCCCAACTGATCGAATGGATCACATGACACAATATCTAGAATGAGACTGAAATAAACACGCAGAAAAGTTTTGCTTTTGAATGAAACTTTCCTTCTATATTTCCTGCAATTTTAATATATAAAGTTAGTAAAATGTTTTGATCTGGTGGATGTTGATGGAATGTTGTTGACTTCGAAAAACTTTACTTTTCACTTTCTTCGAGCTAATCGATTCCGAATCTCCCACTACTCAAGATTTTTTTATAACGTAGAAGTAAAATTTGGCTTTTTCTTTACGTATTTTGACAGTATTGTTTTCTTTTTGTAAAAACTTTTAGACGTGATGAGCTTAAGAAGTTGTTAGGCACAGGTACACATCGACAGACCACGTGACATTGGTACAGGCACACATTGACAGACCAAGTGACACTGGCACAGGTACACACCGACAGACCACGTGACACTGGTACAGGCACACATTGACAGACCACGTGACACTGGCACAGGTACACATCGACAGACCCCATGACACTGATACAGGCACACATCGACAGACCACGTGACACTGGTAGAGGTACACAACAACAGGCCTCATGACACTGGTAGAGATACACATCGATATAACCGTCAGTCAACTGCTACATATAGCACCATCACGTCTAAAAGACTTGATAATGTACCAATTATTAATTGACTCTTGCCTGGATTTTCATCCATAGATACCTGATTAGTTTTGATTAAATTTCAGTTGAAAATTATAGTGCATTCAGGAGAAGCATGAACTTCAACATTCCTTGTATAAGTCACACGAACAATGTGAGAAGTTTGATTCCATGAACTTTAATCGCATTAAGCGTACAATATACATTTACAAACATGCAAGATTCTTATGATGAATCTAATACGACATCTGATTCCTTTAATGTTCTATACAAAGCATTATGCTATGGACGGCAATAAGATCAATCCGGTGTCCGGCATAATCAATGGATCAATCCGGTGTCCGGTATAATCAATGGCAATGGATATATTGGTTTTCATTACTGCTCATGATACTTCGACATGAGCAGTATCAAGTTGTTAAGTTGTTAGCTTTTTACTGGGGATAAATATATTACCAGCATGGAAAGAGTCTCTTGCACTCTAAACATTCTAAACTAGGAGGGGTCTAGTGTTTAATCGGTATTTGGATAAGTAGTTCAGGTGATACATTTATACAGTTTACTGTCCCGGAACCACTAAATGCACTCTGCCGGTGAGACAAACTTCTGACACGTTACTCTGGTTTTTGGTTTAATCCGTTGATTTGATGGCTTAGTTTTTGACTGTGATCCGGATAATGAACATAATGACAGTCAGGAGAACGTGTCCAGCCTGTCTTGGTTGAATCATATGCACGAGCGACATCTGGTGCTTTTGTACATGTAACTAACATTTCTCAATACATTTCAAGGATTTTTACCTGAATTATTCGGACCTGGTCTCTTTCCATAAACTTGGGGAATGTTCCTGAATCTAGTCTTGCAGTTACCGTACTCGTAAAATGGCAAGTATCCGCAGACTGATTTTGAACGTTTTTACCCTGGATAATCAGCGCGAGGACTCAAATTCACAATGGCGACGCTAAATCACAGAAAATATCACGGGTGAACGTCTGTCTATCCTGGATTTGAAAAAAAGTTGGAGACTGGGCGAGGGAGAGGTGAAGGCGTGGTAGGGAGTTTAACCTCCGGACAATCCATATTTTTCCCCGGAATTCCTTTTCAATGAAACATTAGTTGAATGAATGAGGGGGAATTCCCTGAAATTCTAGGGTTATCTCTGAACAGATTTATGCTTATTCAAGACAGGGCGTAGTGGGGATTCGGGCTGTACTTCTGCAAAACATACTGCAATTAAAAGTGAGATGATCTGGAACCTGTAGGCCTACAGCAAAACTTTCTATTGCTAACAATAAGGACGAATCGAAGATACTTCTTGCACACTTCCGACCGTCAGATGTTATACTAGTCAACGCTCTTTCCGGTGCGGAAGCTAAGAATATCCGCTGGCTAAAAGTGTCCGGCCCCTATCTTCTAACCCAGCTAGGTCACTTTTCTCCACATTGTCCGTCCTTGGTTCCAGTAGAAAAGTATATGAAAAGTGACACTAATCACTAGGACATTCTTATCCATCACACCGGCTTTCTATGAAAAAAAAAGAGAGAAAAAAAAGAATTTGGAGTCTTGAAATATATCGTGAAACCAGGGTTTTCCGTAATCCCGTTCATGAATGCTTTCAACTACGTAATTCCACCTACTGTAACGAAATATGACACACGACACGCACAGGTATGAACATACACAAGCAACAAACGCAAGCTGACACACGCTGACACATATCAACCTCACTATCAACAGCGGTTACTGTAACGTAACAGTTCCGGCATAAGTGTTGGTACAATTGTAGCCTCGTTTATATGTCCCTGGCGGAGCAGACCGGTGATCTCGCCTTCTTGCATGACGAAGGATTTTGTTGTCATATTGCATCTAAATCTAGATGCAATTCGCTGCTTTTCAACAGTCGTCATTTACACCGCATTCTGTGTAGTTTGTAATTTAAAACTGGCTGTGAAATGGTATGGAGTATCTGTTGCATTCCTGATTTGAAGTCTTTTAACCAGAGTAAATAACACAACTGTCTCGCTATTAAATCCATAAGCAGGAGAAGTAACCGAGGAGGTGGCTGGAAATATCTGATTGGATAACACAAGAGCAGCGCCATCTACAGGACCTCTGTGACCGATGTTGTCCCCATTGTTACCATGGGCAGTTTCCTCTTACCAACCGGGCCTTTTATCAGAGACGTGCTAAAATAGACAAGAAACATCAGTAACAGACCAGATCACAGAAATAGTAGATTTATTTTATATTATTACTGTGGATACGTGAGTAGCCGTGATTATTAAGTTTTGTGTCAAATACGGTGGAATAATTAATATTCCAATATTGTCTCGGACTGCATAGGGAAGTTGAATGTTGCTTTTGCTGATTGGCTGTGTTGTCGTCGATCGCGATACAGTGTCCAAGTGGACCAGGGGTATCTATGATAGAGATACCCATGGTTTTAGCGAGGATGTGAAACAAGAGGAATGGTGAATATTAACATATAGCAAGCGTCAGATCCGACATTCAATATTCAACCGTCGTCCAGACAAGAATTGCTGTGGCAATAATCGGAAGACCCATCACCTAGACCTGACAGCACCAACCCCAAATGTGTATGAAATAAAAATATTAAAAATATAGTATAGACACGGTATAAGAAAGGATTTGATCTTGGCCTTTGAGATAAAAAAATAATAAAATAAATAGGTCCATTTCAGATCACATGGATACCGCACCTGTTAAGTTTCAAAATGTTTGCTGAATTGTAACTCAAGATACAGAATGGATAATTCCAGATTTGGGCTTGACAGACATGCTATGACCTCGACCTTTGTCCTACTGACCTCATATTCATTAGCGTGACAGTTATTTTCCCAGTAGTTCTTTAGTGAAAATCTGGAGTACACTGACACAAACACCCACCCATTCCTCGACCGGGGTCTGACGGGAAATAATAAATGTGTTATTTTCGGGGCGGGAGTTACTCTCTTTAGGGTCTGGTACACGTGAGTAAGTTTTCCTTGACAAGTGAGATCACATTTGTGGAAGACTTTTCGTTATCTCCTGCTCTGGTACGGTCGTCAACTATAATACAAGCTTGTAAGTCAAGCTAATGGTCACTACAGACTTCCAGAAATTTGGTTTCACTTGACAAAGAAAAATGTTCGTGTGTACCAGGACTAAATGTATTGGCATACACCAACAAGGAATACATGCATCACCATCTCCAATGGCTGTTAATTTCCCACAAAATTCACAAAAGTAGAACAAGGCTTTGGTGTAAGACCTCCCATTGAAAATATCCTGGACAAAAGACTGACAATACAACTTGCAGCAGATCCTTTGTCAATTATATTTCGTGAGTCTTACACCAAATCGTTGCCTCAGAATTGAATTTGTCTGTTAAATTCTAACAAAGGCTGTAAGAAAACCTCAAAATAGAAAGCGTGATATTTCTGCTGAGGTGAATTCCTCTCACACCTTACATGCAGGATGTGCATTCAATTGACGACTACATACAGAAAAGCAAAATTGCAAGACAACGCATGCTACATATATATATATGTATATGTCAAATCGCTAGGCAGCCCATGATAGTGTCAGATCAAGGAAATAAAGTGAATAAATTACTTGATAATATTATATAGGCTCGAGGGCAATAGAACAACAGACTACATGTGACCCCAGCTCGCGTCGATTTGTCTTGGTACAACCCGTCTTTTTCGCATGAACCCAATAACAGTGGACGGACCATGAACACGCCTCATGCAGATCATGGAGTAGAAGTCCAACTACTTGGCGCAATCTGCGGGATGAAAAATCTCATTTCTCCCATTGTTTAATATGGGGAAATATTTATAACTACTGATCACAGTCATACATGTAGACATAGCAACTATTCGTCATTTTACCTTAAGTTCAAATTGGAAATATAGCATTTATACCCAGCTGGAAATATTCCCGACCGAGAGAAATGACATTTCAAATATTGCTGTCAGAGCCCGCACTGCTGCTCACTAAGGCGTATCCAGAGTCTCTCCAATGTTATTGTTTTAATGTGGGAGGGGCGAATTGAAGAGAATACTGGACAACACAATTTACCTCAATAACTAGTTCGCAGAATACCTGCTTCGGGCAACTTTTTGCAACTGAATGTTTAACGAATTACAGCCAAAGGACGTATTTTTGGTATGCTCAATCATTGAGAGTAGAGCCTGGTATAGGCCTACAAGATTCTACAATGAGATAAACTGGTCTGTCTCTGTTGTGAAATACGGCATAATTTCTCCAAAAATACGACTCCAAAAATATCATGGTCACATATCACCCCCGGACATCATTGTTCTTTTGTACACGTCGTCATATAAAATAGGCCAGGACTTCTACTCGAAAAAGTTGAGTGACATTTCACTCAAGTAAGAGTGGAAATTGATCCCACTCAATATCTGAGTGAGATTTTCACTCAGCTTGTTTTACTGTTCACTCAACTTGAATCAAATGCACTCAACTCACTCAATTCACTGGAGCATAAGAGTGGAAATTGATCCCACTCAAGTTGAGTGAACTTGAGTGGTTTTAATTCAAGTTGAGTGAAAAGTAACTCAAGCTGAGTGAAAAGTAACTGAAGTTTGAGTGAACAGGTACATTTCACTCAAATTTGAGTGGAACAGTTCACTCAAGTTTTTTGGAGAGTAATAACAGAGCTGCACAAGCGCATTGCAAGGTCAATTTCTCCTTTGCAGTGAACTATGTAAATTGTGAAGTGATACAGCCGTATCGATATCTCTAAGGTGGACTACAAATTGGAAGAGCTTGTGGAATACCAAATCTGTGAATTACAACAAAAAGCACAAGAAGCAGTCCAAATACCCGGATTTCGTTTGTCAGAATGCCACCGTTGTCATTGTAACACACCATGTAGAAAGTAGTTCCCGGTTGCGAAAGGCAGCGATATAATTCTATACTCGAGTATAAACGGATATGACGAAACTGCCAACAAATGTATCTTGCTATTCGTACACACGATTTAAGGTATTGGATAACCAGAGAATATGTCGAAAATTGTGGGATATATGAAAACTGGTCATGGAATACTTTATCGTGTGCATGTGGCTTGAAATGGAGTTACACATTTTCGTTGTGATGGAAACGTTGCGGAAGTGTAACCAATGCTGTAGTAGATGTATAACAGTGCACTGTGAATGTATTGTTGATTGGTCAAGCTGCATGTATCAACATCCAAATGATATTCGCAGGCAAATGTATTAAAATCGAGAGCAGCAAAATGGTGAAAACTAGACATAGAGTGAATAATTTGTAATGACTCAAGAAAATTGTGGCTTCACGAATTATGAACATTATTCCAAATATAGTGGCACAGGGTAGCAAAATTAGCGGTTGACAATAAGAGTTATTTAGATGGCGGCAATATTAGAGTTCAAGGTGTCCGCCAATTGAAATCTGTTTTTTCAACTTCTTCTTTAATAAATTACTGAGAATTTTATTCCAGTAGCTCCATGCTCAGTGGCAATACATCTCGTTACATCGGCCGCCATTTGAAACTTATTTTGATCAATATGACCTTACCTAAACCTATTATGGACTTTCATTCCAGTGGCTAGGGGATCTTCGTGTCTAAATATGTGTTTGAATGACTCGGTTTAGACCCTTTTTTCACGAAAAAGCAAATTTCAGTTTCACGTCATTACTATAATCATAATGCAATCGAGCTAGAACTGTCAACTATTGTGTACATATATTTTCTCTCGCTGTTACATGAAATCACAATTCCTTTTAGGACATCTGATATTTTCGATTTCAATCGCACCACGAATAGGCCAAATCTCGCCTTATCGTACCATCTCCTTTGATTGATTTTACAGAATTTCTGTTGACAATCATGAAAAGCAAACAGGGATACGCTCATCTGTTAGATAAAGTCTATTGTGACATTATCCCATGCACTGCCTATGAACATGGAAATGTAGCCACCAGAACAAAGATCCTTACTGATCCAGGACAACAAGATTAGATTTTAGACGGTGGATATTATAGAATCCAAGACGGCATCCATTACAAAACGCTGGTTATGCCACCATGTGGAGCTTTGGACATGGAAAATGGTAGCCACTGGAATAAAGGCCATAACGTGTTAAGATAACATGATGGGACTAGCTAGTAGACTAAAAGCTCATGAAGAGTATATGAAACAAGATATGGACAACACTGGATCTAGAATGGCGTCCATTTTGAAATCCACAATGGCGGACATCAAGAGACAATTCACAATGGTGAATATTAATAGGCCATGGTGGTATTATCTTATATCTAGGTCGTAGAAAAATGGGTTCAGCTATACTCACTTTAAATTAGATTCATATGGCGACCATCTGGGAATGTCGGATGGCCGCTATTACATGCTGCCGAGACGTTTATGTTGCCATCATCCGCCGCCTAAACCTCGAAAATGTGGATGTAGCCACGTTATTCGGTAAGGAAATATTGACAAAAGTAGGTTCAAGATGGCGGCGATATCGAAATCCAACATGGTTGTTTGTTAAAGAAGACCACAGTCAACCACCTGACTGGGGCATAGTAATAAGACATGCACCAGTCATATTTTCGGACAGGATTCTCGCCAAGGAGCACATCATATGGAGTGACATCATGTAACTATTAGAAGCGATATTTGACGAACGTTCCGATAACTTTTCAGTTCTGTATTATAACTTTGTTGACCTACATGTAGCGATAAAAATAATGCTCTAGTGGTTATATTCCCCTAAAGAGTGCTGATATGAAAAATAGTTCAATCATGTGCAAACCTGAGTGTTGTTCAGTCGGATTCTAATCGTGTTTCTTGTGTGTAAGAGGGTGTGTCTGTATACGTCATAGCAACGTTGTAAAGGTCAATTTCCGCTATTAGGGGCAAAGATATTAAAGTGGAGTGACTCTGTGAAACGGAGCATGCGCTGTGGGGAGGTTGACCCACGGTGCCACCCGATGATGCATTGGCCATGAAAATGTGGGTGTAGCCGATGAAATAATATTCACATATCATTTAGGTAATGCCATATTGGTGAAACTAAATGTATGTTTCAGATTGCGGCCATCCAAATGTAGATGTTGATGAAACAATAGCAACATCGAAATTCTCGATCTACACAAGTTTTGGAAATAATTTAGCCACATTGCTGAGAATGGAGCCAAAATGGCCACCAACACAATATGTTGTACATAAACCGGTAAACTACGTGGCCATTGTATCATACGCTTGCAATAACAGATCTGTAGATCTGAACATTTTAATCTTGCGAGAGTTTCGACGACCAGAAAATTCTCTAGAGAATGTAACCATAATTATCTGGAGTGAGTAGATCTCGAGGGGATTAATATCGTTCAGTATCCTTTTTTGGCGTGTCACCCATTGTCGTCGCTAAGTTATACAATCGAGTCTATCTGCAGTGAAACTGGTGTATACAGAATTGACAGAGATAGGCGTCGAAATGAATTAGTAAACTAAAGAACTTCAATTGTCTCCGAAGCTCTGTTACAATCGGCGGCTACTATATTCCATCATTGTGTTAACCCTATCTGGCCTGGGCTTTTTGGGACCTGTCCAGGCCTGGGGGGGGCCGAAATGGCCCCCCCTAATTATTTTTCTTACCCCTGGAGCTAGGGGGCTGAAACTTATTACACTATACCCTTGGGTCAAGCTCTACCAGAAAATGTAAAAAAATCCAAGATGGCCGCTTTGATGACGTCACAGTGACGCCATTTTGAAAAACGGCATTTTTTGGTCGATTTTTCGGTCAGATTTTCCGAATTTTTTATTTTGCAATTTCTCCACAAAAACTGCATGAAAAATTAGCAAATATTAATGTGATATGAAATAAAATAGTTTTTGCCCACTTTTCACTGCGGAAAAGCAGAAATTTTGAAGAAATATGACAAAAACATCACTTTTCTGGTACACCACATGGCCGCCATCTTGAATTTACCCATGATCCTCTGCTCGGGGGGTTATGAAAATAGGCTTAAAATGACCCCAATAAGACAAACGATAAAGTCACCGAGTTTCAGCTCCCCATTTTTTGCCGTTCCGGAGATAGTGCAGAAAGTTTGGTAGGGGGGGCCATAATGGCCCCCCCCAGGCCAGGTAGGGTTAATCACATGACTTGTGAATAGAGATAGTTCCCTAGTGATGTGATGTAAGAGGGAATCTCTAGTGATGGCATGTAAGAGCGAATTTCTAATGATGTGACGTAAGAGGGAATCTGTAGTGATGCGATTTAAGAGGGGATCTCCAGTGGTGTGACGTAAGAGGGAATCTATAGTGATGTGATGTAAGAGGGAATCTCCAGTGATGCGATGTGAGAGGGATCTCTAGTGCGATGCAAGTGGGAATCTCTAGTGATGCGATGTAAGACGGAATCTCTAGTGATGCGATGTAAGACGGAATCTCTAGTGTTGTGATGTAAGAGAGAATCTGTAGTCATGCGATGTAAGACGGAATCTCTAGTGATGCGATGTAAGACGGAATCTCTAGTGTTGTGATGTAAGAGGGAATCTCTAGTGATGCGATGTAAGACGGAATCTCTAGTGATGCGATGTAAGACGGAATCTCTAGTGATGTGATGTAAGAGGGAATCTCTAGTGATGGGATGTAAGAGGGAATCTCTAGTGATGGGATGTAAGAGGGAATCTCTAGTGATGGGATGTAAGAGGGAATCTCCAGTGATGCGATGTAAGAGGGAATCTCTAGTGATGGGATGTAAGAGGGAATCTCTAGTGATGGGATGTAAGAGGGAATCTCTAGTGATGGGATGTAAGAGGGAATCTCTAGTGATGGGATGTAAGAGGAAATCTCCAGTGATGCGATGTAAGAGGGAATCTCTAGTGATGGGATGTAAGAGGGAATCTCTAGTGATGGGATGTAAGAGGGAATCTCTAGTGATGGGATGTAAGAGGGAATCTCTAGTGATGTGATGTAAGAGGGAATCTCTAGTGATGGGATGTAAGAGGGAATCTCCAGTGATGCGATGTAAGAGGGAATCTCTAGTGATGCGATGTAAGAGGGAATCTCGCTTTCTAAAAGATGGTTGCAGCGGGTACTGTAGAATAAATATCACTTGACAAATACGGAATACGATTTTTTTAGTGTTGTTCTGAATCAAGCAAAATGTTCGTTGGACACATGTCCAGTTTCGCAGTTCACATGCATAGGTGATAAGAAATGAATAATACTGCAAGATATGCCGGATATCCACTCACCAGTTGGCTTACTTTGAACAATGCTACTATAAGAATTTGCAGTCGTATCCTTCACCGTGTTGCGATCTCCAAGCCTACAGAAGAGTGAGAGATGAAGAAACGAAATGCAGACCAGATTTAAAAAAAACACATACCGTACCCATGGCGACAAACTTTTTTGGTGCCACGTCAAGCTGGACATTTCTGCAATAAGTCCATAGTAATCTTGCAAACATTATGGCCACACTGACCATTGTTTGATCTATTTCCACCGGGCATGCTGGGATATCAAATGATCTTTATGAGTAGAAGTCCGAACCAATAAATGGCGATGAATTCAAGCCATCGTTAGATTCTATCATGACAATTTGCGGAAATTCGTGGGGCTCATAGCCCCACCCCGGAGTGTTTCCAATGTTATCATCTGATGGCGTGACAGCCTACATGTACATAGAACTCTGACGTCTATCTAATTTAGCTACTCGCTACTCTAAATAAGCTGCACATTTGCTAAGATCCGAAACATAATATAGCCTACAACATACACAGTGACAGGAGATATGGTTGCAGTGAAATGGGTTGTTCAAAGTGCTACGTTGTTCAGTATGACAGCGTTGAATAGTCGTCATATTAAGATCGTTGCACTGAATATGTTACATGGATGATTTTAATATGATCCAATCTAGTATCTCCTAAATCATACAATCAAAGCATTTTGCTTTCGGTCAGCCAAAGGGATGTTTTAGAAAGCGCGAATGTGTCATCCCTCTTGACAAGGTAAGCCGGTAATTACCTCCATTGACTTTGTAAGACACACGGCATGGTGACAAAACATCTTACATCTAACTTTTGGAATTGTGGGAGAAATTTGACACGACATTCCATGGTTTAGCCCAGTCTCTGTTGTTATATACATGTACATGTTTAAAATGGATTTGGGGTATGAAAGATGACTAACAGTAATAAAAATAATGCTCATCATCGCACAAATTTTCCAGTTACACGCAATATTAAAAGGGTGTTGGAAAACGAAGTCATAAGAAAACACAGACAAGTATACTAAGTGCAAATTTCTAAAACATCACAAGAACCACGACTGATCCCTGTCGTGACTTGTATCCCAGCCACGCTTTTATAGTAGCTGTTCATGTAGACATGCGAATAACATGACCGCACGGCCCCTAACACCGACTTAAGCGGAAATAGATACGAATATTTCAGAGCGATGATGTAATAGCCCTATGAAGTCATTTGTTGAAAAATGATGAACTGTGTGACCACCGGATAGTAACAAAACGGCCCATGCGAGGGAGTACTTATTGAATGCAAGTTCGTATTTAGAACAATCACCTGTGAGGCCCGACGCCGACCGAGTGCTTCATTCTCCACCATGTTAACTAGTAACAAAACTACAATAACAGTGTTTTGTTTCTGGGATTGTGATTTGTTTCACAATGTTTGTTTGAATCCAAGCCACATCTAAACATAAGAAGCGAAGCTTTGGCATAAACAGCACTTATTATTCCGTTCAACGCTCAACAGCTTGTAGCAGCATGGTATCTCTGGCCCTGTAGTAGTATATGATGAAGCTCCAAAGCGGGAACTATAATAATGACGTAGCTATGTACTTCCGCCAAAGTCGTATGCATGCATTTGGCTTTGGTGGACGAGAATGCATTTTTCGAAATTCTTCAATCAAAAACAGAAGATTTTAGGTTTGGCATTAGATACTACTTACATGTCCTTTCGAAACTCTAGGCACATGCATGTAGCGAACTTGATGCACCACTAGCTAACAATAACGTACGATAAAAACATTATTGTTGGTTGCCTTGCAGTATGACAGGAAAATTCCTCCCGTACCGCCACCCCCTTCATCTCCCCTTGACAATAGTCATAAGAGAATATAATCGATGCTCACCTTTTTAGGCTGGTCATATCGTCCGCTGAAATAAAGAACAATACTGTTGAAATACATATACATTTAACATGCTCAGCAGAAAAAAAATGTCTCATGGAATTCAAGAATGTGCCTACATGTGTTACTACTGCGCTATTCCTTTCGATCGACACTAGCTCTGCCTATAAGCATTTGGCAGGGAACTGATAGTGTGACAAAAATTGCAAATTTGTTATGTGGATGTCTTGAGACAATGAATCGCTCCAGACGAATTGAAAGCCTATATATGACGCCAATTAGGAGCCAACTGAAATGTCGGACAATAGAACGGAGTCTCCCCAAAGTTGGTATATGCAAAGCTTGCCACAAGATATTGCTTGGAATTGCCTTTCATCCACATACGCCCACGGAAATTACTCCCTTCAAATTTCATACAGACTGACCTAAAAGAGTGGTCCGTGTCTGTAGAGACCTTTGTTATCTCTGGATCTTAGGCGAAGATAATCTCAGACGGATATGTTTTGAAATGCGAGGAATTAAACATTTTAATGAATTAAGCATCTTATGTTCATAGTTAATACCATGGCCTAGTACATATAGAGAAAGAAATAAACTTCGCCCACCCTGTCACCAATTTCATCTGTTCATGGCGAGCACTAAAAATGAAATGACAAAATGAAAGAATAGTGTAGATAAGTCTCACGTGCAAGACTAAAATGGATGACAGGTAACATTAGTTCATGATTTAGCTATCTTATCTTACTAGCGGTCAACAGTCGCGAGACTTTGACCAACTTTCGCGAGCCTTTGCCCTTGACAAACTTTGGCAAACATAATTTTTAGACTGCGGCTGCGTTATAGTTTCAAGAAAATCCAGATAAAACCGGAGAGAATAGAATAACATCAATAAATACAGGAAGTCGTGTCGGATTTTTTTGGCTTAGGTAAATACAAGAAGTCGTTTCAGCTTCTTCTGGCACAGAACGCGTTCGCTCGAGCAGCGGCTTCTTGAACAAACCGATATTAAATACAGCCCAAATAGTCATATTAATAAATAAATGAAAAATTGACATAGCTTGCTTAGATTTATCTACAACTTTATCACTTCAGATGTAGCCTGTACACTTCCCGGGTAAACTATCTCATGAACTAATTTTGCGAGTCTGATCTTAAACGCTTTTTCTTACAAGTTTTCAGCAATGTTTATGTCTAGGTCTGAAATTAGCAGGTCCCAGAAATTGTTACTCGAGCGGGTTATAAATCGTACTTGAATAAATACATAATTACATTACTAATCTTAAGATCTTACTTAGGATCACCAACATTTAACAGACCTTCTGTCATATTCCTCCTATGATGTGAGTAGTACAGTCTCCAGCAGCATGCGAAGGTCACTTGAAATTCTCGTCGAAATTTTACTGAAATATGAAAGCGAGAGAGGGAGAAATTAGCAATTTTCTGTTCCAATTGTTATAAAACAATATAATTGATCCCAATAATCATACAATCTGAAAACGCAAATGTTGCATTTAACATCTAGAGGGTTGGAGGAGGGAAAGCATTTAGAAAGTGTTGTTTCACCTCTTTTAAGTGCTGGATGCAACAGCTTAAAATGTTGCATTTAACACTTAAAAGTGCTTTCCCTCCTCCAACCCTCTAGATGTTAAATCTAGCATTTGCGTTTTGAGAGTGTATATGCCATTTCCAACGGACCCTGGTCATGATAGATGCGTCACGTGTTTCCCTTCTGTCACCAAGCGTAATGTATGGGACAAAAGGCAGATTCACAGTAGGCCTACTCATGACTCGGGTCATTGGGTTCGCTTGTTTTATATGTTATCCAGTTTAGATGCCAGTTCAGAGTAAACTGGTATCAAATTCCCGTAAACTTACAATGAAAAAGCGTGGTTCTTTTATCAAGTTTATTTTGTAAAAGGTCCGGCGGCTGGTGACCAACCTTGATTTTACCTACAATTTTGCAGAAACTGGTAACAAAGTCCATTACAATTGTCAATCCAAACCGTATTCCCTGCTTTCTGTACTAATAAACCTAAGTCGTACACTGCAAATGCTAATTGAGAAAAGGTGACGTTGCAGCGACGGACGTTTGAAAATGTGCATTTGGTCCTGTTTTGTTTTTCATGCATATTGATGATAATTTGGAGCATTTTTAATATATATGTAATATGACTCTTGCAACCAGAAGCAATCAAATGTGTTCAGTTTCACTATATTCCTCTTTATATTATCTGCCCTTTAATTAAAAAAAATCAGTTACGTTACTGATTTGAAAGGCCATCAAAATTTGGCGGCTAAAAACAATACCAATGCTCTGACGGTTTCAGTTACATGAAAATTGGCCAATTTTGATCCGTCACTGACGGCATTTTGTTTCACGGAGCAACCTTGCAAATATATTTTTGAGATGGCCTATCCATTGATCATATGTACGGAGTTTCGTGTTCAATGGTTCTGGAGGAAAAGATCGTTGAAACAAAGTCGTGAATTCATGATGCCAGCCGGGGCTTCTGCCAATCGTGCACGGACCATTGCTGACAATTCCTTCTCCTCTCTCTCATATTTTTAAAACAGAGAGCCCAGGAGTAGTTACATCGATGGAATTAAAATTTCAGGTAATACCTACGCTAACAGATATCAAGTCAAAATCACCGGATAACATCGATTTCGTGAGCGGTGTGAAGATAAATCGGTTGGTCGCATTTTCCTAAAATTGTTCGTGTGCGGAACACCGGAACCGCGTGACGCAGAACTCGGAGTACATGATTTTACAAATCGCGCTACCAGACCTTGCTCCAGAAAGCAATATGGCCGCCATCGATCGACCAAAACTGTCGGACTTCCAGGTGTCAGTTGTCGGATTTTCAATTACTGGATTTATCGACGTTAGCGATTGAATATACATGTATGCTAGGCTGCATTGCGTTCGAGAAAAGAGAGTTTTCGGAGCCACCAAATATCTCGGTTACGGACAAAACATAGGCGGATCGAGCTTTTAGCGCGCAATTTAAATTACCATAACAATGCACAATAGGATATTTGCCCTGCTGATCTTCAATTGGTAAATTGGAAATTTGTTTTCTTGTAAGATTACGCTAAAAACAGTACACTTCAAAGTGTAATTGCTATTAAAAAGCTGACAGATTGTCTATGTTTTCTTCTATTCGGAGAAAATACCAGATCAATGGACACCCATCTCGAATCTTCAGTGAAATACTTTTATTTGTAGTAAATGACTTGAATATCGAACTGACGATGACCTATCCAGACAGTTTTGTTTAATTTTCTAGGCATACTTTTCGAATATGTAATTCAGTTTCGTAGATCTGAACTAGGGATATTTTCTGTAAAGTTCGTTTTTGAGGTAGGGGGGTAGATTTGAGAAAAGTATACATATACAGACAATCAATAAATGACCACTAATCTTAATCATGTCTTTGGAAACGGTTTAGTGTGCTCCCTTAATGGAATGGAAAAAAACACCCTTCCACTAAGGCATCGACCTGGTCGGTTTCTACCGACTCTCGATATATCCACAATTGTTTTCCACGTGCTTCAATTTCTCTAAAATTGTAAAAGCCGCTGAGGTAGCCTCGAACTATGTGCGTTAGTTTGCAATTCCATAGTTTGGGGATGTTATTGTTGTAACAGGTTTGGTTCTTGAATCTTAAGTCTTAAATCTCAAAACTGAATTACAATAGAGAATTGTATGTGTGTGTTAGAGAAGAAATTCTAACGCTACGGACGCCCGCTTTTACAGATATTTTCATCTTTGTCAGTCTTAGTGAACCAGTACCGGGTATCGATTTTGGAGAGTAAAATCCCTAAATAGATCTTTGGATGACAAATCTTTGGATGACAGTTAGATTCAGCAAAACATAATCTGGGACTAACTATTTTCATTTCAAGTAAATGTGACCACTGTTATAACAAAAAAAGCTGTTTGAATATTTTAACCGTCATAAATGAGATCTGCTGCACGGAGAATTGACGGAAGAGACTGATAAGCAACTTAAAATTATTCTTCCCTGAAATGTTTCGCACATGCATCCTACTAATAGTCGAACGACTTTCACTGGAACATTCATCAATTTCCAAATCTGTTTTTGGGATGTTGTAACTTTTTGAATTAAAAGGGTTATGGAAAACGATGCCGGTGACGTTACACCAACAGCATCCATACGGTGTTTGCCATAAAGGAGACGATAATGGAGTGATTCATGGTAGAGAACGTAGAGGCATAATTTCAGTATTGAATACCGGTTGAATGGATTGTGTTCTCGGCTATGTATATACAGCTAGAAGAAAAAAAGGTGATGAAAGGAGAAAAGATTGGGAGCGAGGTTTATTTGTCTTTTGAAGACGGAGGATTGATGGATCACATTAGGAGAAGGGCGGCGAGGAGGAGAGAAGATAATGGGTATGATGGCGAAGGACCCGATGGTGAAATGACTGAATCACATGGCGGGCAGAAAGAGAAAACCAGAGCCAGGGAAAATAAAAATAAGATAGGTTGTGGAGTATTATGTGATCATAGCTGAAAGAGAAAGATCTGCATTCCCGAAAACAACAGTCTTCGTAGATTTTGAATGGAGTCAATCAGATGGATACTACGTAAACGCTCGAGTATTCAGTGTTTGTCACTACTGAATCAACGTAATCAACTTAGTGTATCGGTCTGACGAGAACATTCTGTTCAAGAAGTCAGTTTTGCCCGAATCCAAGATGGCCACAGGGGTTCTGACCCATCGTTTTTTTAAATGGTGTGTTTAATTAATTCTGGGTATTTGTTGAAAAAAAAAAAATAATGGGACGATTATGAAAGGCTTTCATCCATACTAGCTTTGGACTTTAATAATAATAATAATAATAATTGTACAACAATCGTTATATGCATTCCTTCATGTTGACATGGAACCTTAAGACGATATATAAGACGGCTTACACGATATAATATGTAATGAGTTTAACGTACCACTCATGAAATTGTATATAAGAGGGTTGGTTGCGCTGTTAAGATACACCAGCCCATGCATTATCAACGCCAGTCCTATGGAAACGTCTGCATCGATGATATGTAATGCGTTGTAATATCTGAAAGTAAGAAAATTTCATTGTATTAGACGTGAACCGTCCTACGGACGGGGCAAGAACACAAGTGAACATGTGACTAGCAGAATGTAAACATGTGTCAGACTTTGTTTATCTCAGAACTCAAAATCTCTAATGTCATACATGTAGATCTTCAACCGGTAAATACTTGGTGGACAATATTTGGTGGAGTTCTAAACCAAGCAAATAAATATCAACAATCCGAAAGTAGCTATTACATCTATACTTCAACCATCAACCATTAGACATCTTTACACAAGGACAATCGTTGACGCACAAGGCTAAGGTCGCCGTGCATGGCGTTATCAATCCGGTAATGTTATTAGTTAGAAGTTTAGAGATTTCTCCTTTGGGATTCCTCCAGAAAAGCCATTGTTAACTATGTTGAAAGTGTCTAGTCTGTCCAGGTGTTACGAACGTCCCTTATGTGTCAACCATCCGAAAACCAGTGAAAATAACGGAATGCTAAATACTTCATTACAATAAATACAGTACGTAGAAAGGAAGATAAGTCAAAGCATGCTTGAACTTTCCCAACCCTACACCTTACCTGCTACCGGGTACTTTTTTCCATCTTATACCTTCCACCGACATGCTATATCCAATCTACTACCTCCTAACTACATCCTCATCCTTCCTGCTAACTCTCACAAAATGATTCTCTCGAACATTATAATGAATTGTGAGCAACAGTTCTGGTATAAGGTCCTCTTATATCACAGGATCACGATGAGCAATTCTAGAACGTCCATGAATCATAACGCTTGAACATATGAGACTCAGTCAATCACATCTGGAAATTCGCCACATTAATATCATCAAACCCTATAGTGTTGATGATGTTAATGTGACGTGCCATAGTAATGGGAAATGTTTCAGTGTTCTCGACTAGAAGTCACGTGATCTTATACATATTGTTACGTAAGCTTTTACCGTATCAGAAAGACGTGTGAAGAAAAGGATTAACAATCAAATATGTATTTACAATACTAAAATCATATACAATTTAAGTAAGGTTAATACAACAAATAGATGTATGAAATATAGTCTTAATGTTCACTGCTATACCGGTGTGCACTTTACAGTCCTTGTTGACGCGCACAAATCACTCTTCTGTATAATGGTAATCCAAAACTGCTCAGTTGTACACAGTCTCAGTAAAATGTCCAATATCCGATAGCCGTCAACAAATAGCGTAGATTATGCAGCAGCCAACAGTTAATACACAGGAGTAAATAGTCTAGCAGTCCGTAGTTACAGGCAAAGGTAAATCCAGATAATAACACAGTATAACAGACCCACATAAAAAGCCGATTTCGAATTCGCTCCTGAATGACTGAGTGATGCGCTATTTATACTCTATGAGGCATTCCAGATCATTCTGCCAATCAAGAAGCTTCTAGAATACACAGCATTACCGCACCATCTGACTATATACAATTTACAATAGTCTTCCAGAAAGCTCCAAGTGGTTGACCCACATTATTGTACGTAGACAAGCTTGCGTCAGCCTTAGATTCCAGAAACATCCACAATGTCTAATAATAGACTACAATACCATGACAATATTCTGACTTCATTCCATTCAAAGGCATCTCAATGTCATCCGCCCGTACGACAGGAATATAGGAATTTGCGTTCCACGATTTCACGAGGCACCCTCCGGGTACTTGTCAGGTAATCATACGTTATGTACATTTATATCCCAAGATTTTACTTCTATAGCCATTTGTACTTCTGTAGTCTCATCGGGAGTCCAATGGGTCTGAGGTGGATGGTTGCTCTAAGGCTTGTGGCCATCAGTGGATTTTGATAAGAATCGTATATGACCTGTTTGCCGTATACGTAGTGACGGAATCTTTCCTTGCCAAACACGATTACTGGACTTTCTTTCTCCATTATTTTGTCTTCGCGTGTCTTTTATGGATTTTTAATGGACATACTACTGGTTTTCCGTCCTGGAATAAGAATAATTCCCCTTCCCCTTATCAAAATCTTGCTGTTTTTGATATTCGCATATTTTAGCGTAAAGCTTATTTGGTTTATGATGCCTGGAAGCATGGCCGGGTCGTTTTGTCTTCATGAGTGGGCATCTCTCGTATGTAGAATGGACAAACCAGAAAGCACATCATCGAGGTAAGTTTGGTCATCCCAACACTGTATTTCTCTCTGTTGAGTGTGATCTTGCTCTGCTTATTTTTTTTTCAAACCTTACCTGAGACGTGCGTCGTGTTCCTGTTTTTCTGCGCTGAACAGCAGATCACCCATGAATATTGTAACGCCTTTGATAACTGTAAAAGCCTCATGTTTACGACGTTTGGGACATAGGAAATACCAAACGAGAGACAATAAACAAAAATCTGTCAAATGGAGTACACAGTTCCATGTTCTCTCATGTGAGTTGCGTTTGCAATAATCAGGGACTCACTTCCAAGCGAGTGTAGTATGACTGGTTAGATAATCTCGAAGACATCCCCTCCACAGCTGGTAGCCGGTGGTATGCCCTTATTCCTTTTCAATTTCTAGGTCTTTTTCTGATGAAGTTTATGTTTTGGAATTGAACATAATTGGATATGATGCGAATTTCACATTTTAATCATCAATATTTCAGCAACCGGAACATTATTTGGAAAACAGATACCATTATTTTCTTTACCTAGTTCAAACCAATCATACCGTATTTCGAATTCTCATGATGAATGGTTCTTTACCTAGTTCAAACCAATCATGCCGTATTTCGACTCCTCTTGATGAATGGTTCTTTACCTAGTTCAAACCAATCATACCTTATTTCGAATTCTCTTGATAAATGGTTATTTACCTAGTTCAAACCAATCATACCGTATTTCGAATTCTCTTGATAAATGGTTCTTTACCTAGTTCAAACCAATCATACCGTATTTCGAATTCTCATGATGAATGGTTCTTTACCTAGTTCAAACCAATCATACCGTATTTCGAATTCTCATGATGAATGGTTCTTTACCTAGTTCAAACCAACCATACCTTATTTCGAATTCTCATGATGAATAATTCTTTACATAGTTTAAGCCAATCGTACTGTTTTTCGAATCCTCTTGATGAATGGTTCTCAAGAAATAACCGGGTTTCTACTTGGAGAAATTAACTAATGAAATTGAAGTGTTCAACAGATTAGAGGCCAGTAACTGATGGTGATGTCCCTCACTGGTTGAAGCTGGTCCACACTCTATCAGTCGAAAATTGAGGCGGCTAAAATTTCACCTAAGCAAACATTTATCACAACATTTTCGTTATTTTGAGATTACACTATCTTAGTATAGCACAGATTCTTATGCAGAAAATTGTCGAGTCTCGAGCAGGATTCGAACCAGCGACCCCCAGAGTAAGGCACCTGATCGCCAGCACTATATGTTGGCGATCTAAACCAGTCGGCCAACGGGCCTCCCAAAAAGTACAAAGTAGCAGACTGGTAGTCTTTTGAAAGCGAATATACAGTACCCCTCTGATGGTCGTAATGACACAGCTTCCATAGCTGAATACATAGAAAGGTATTTTTTTTTGTCATTTAGAAAGTGATCGTATAACAATATTTTCGTTATTTTGGAATTACACTATCTTAGTATAGCATAGATTTTTGTGCGGTAATTGGTCGAGTCCCGAGCGGGATTAGAACCAGCTACCGTCAGAGTAAGGCACCTAATCGCCAGCACTATATGCTGGCGATCTAAATCACTCGGCCATCGGGCCTACCCAAAAAATAGAAGGTAGCAGACCTGTAGTCTTGAAAGCGAACATACAGGACCACTCTGATGGTCGTAATGACGCAGCTCCCATAGCTGGATACATAGGAAGATATTTTTTGTCATTGTGGGAGGTCCGTTGGTCGAGTGACATATTAGATCGCCAACATATAGAGATAAAGGGGTTTGAGCTTGTGCAACGGAGCATGCTCTGCGAGAAGATTGCGCGTGTGTGAGCAATTTATCGTAAAGACAAATTTGGTGCCATATTGCCATAAGTAGATATACCAGGAAATAACACTCACCTCATGACTATAAGTAGATATACCGGGAAATAACACTCACCTCATGACTATAAGTAGATATACCGCGAAATAACACTCACCTCATGACTATAAATAGATATACCGGGAAATAACACTCACCTCATGACATTAAGTAGATATACCGGGAAATAACACTCGCCTCATGACTATAAGTAGATATACCGGGAAATAACACTCACCTCATGACTATAAGTAGATATACCGGGAAATAGCACTCACCTCATGACTATAAGTAGATATACCGAGAAATAACACTCACCTCATGACTATAAGTAGATATACCGGGAAATAACACTCACCTCATGACTATAAGTAGATATACCGCGAAATAACACTCACCGCATGACTATAGATAGATATACCAGGAAATAACACTCACCTCATGACATTAAGTAGATATACCGGGAAATAACACTCACCTCATGACATTAAGTAGATATATCAGGAAATAACACTCACCTCATGACATTAAGTAGATATACCGGGAAATAACACTCACCTCATGACATTAAGTAGATATACCGGGAAATAACACTCACCTCATGACATTAAGTAGATATACCGGGAAATAACAGAGGAAGAAGAAGATCATGACTACTATTAACATACGAGCAGTCCTTCTTCTCGTCTGCAGTTGTGTAGAAGCGTGACTACTCTCCTCACCGGACGAACTCGCTTCTGTAAAAAACAAACCGTACACTGTGGCCCGAGTAATGAAGTTCTCCGGGCAGCGACGCGGGCAATGACATTCAACGAGCAGAGGTACTCATTAGGGCTTGACGATAAAGGAAATACCACAAAAAAAATTATGTTATTAAATTATAAAGCAATTAGCATACTAAACCCATGGTTTGGGTATCTTTCATGGACTCGAACGCGATGATGCAATAATACGATGCGACACGATGGCACGATGCGATGGTGTGATATGGCTAGATGCTACGCAATTCAAGAGGGTATGATGCGATTCAATGATGGTACGATGCGATGCTTTGAGGATACGATGCGATGGAATGATGGTACGATGCAATGCCATGAGTGTACGAATGCATGGAATGATGGGACTATGCGATATTATGATGGTACGATGGTAGGTCTATAGTGCTATTACAATGCTATTACACGACTGTGATGGTGAAAAATTCCGGTACGGTAAGCATGGAATGATGAAAATTGAGATATTATCCCTACCTGGGCGGGGGGGGGGGGGAATGGGGAAATGAAACTTGACTTTATAGTTTATCATATTGGGGTCATTTTGAGCCTATTTGCATCACCCCCCGAGCAGAGGATCATGGGTAAATTCAGAATGTCGGCCACGTGTATTGTGATGTGTTTGTCATATTTTTTCAAAATTTCTGCTTTTTCGGGATGAAAAGTGGACAAAAACTATTTTATTTCACATCACATTAATATTTACTAATTTATCATCCAATTTTTGCGAAGAAATTGCATAAATAAAAAATTCGGAAAATCCGACCAAAATATCGACCAAAAAATGCCGTTTTTGAAAATGACGTCACTGTGACGTCGTCAAAGCGGCCACCTCGGATTTTTTTTTACATTTTCTAGTAAATCTTGAACCAAGGCTATAGTGTGGTAAGTTTCAGCCCCATAGCTCAAGGGGTAAGAACAATAATTAGTGGAGGGGGGAGGGGTGGCATTTCGACCCCTCCCCCCCGCCCCCCAGCCCAGCATACTTCCCAAAAATCCCGGGCCAGATAGGGTTAAGATAGTACAATGGGATAGGTATGACGGTACGACACAGTGTTTTGATGGAACGATTCAATGGTACGATGCCTTGGTTCTGTGGTATAATAGAACAATGCAAAGATACAATACGATTAAATTTATCTTACTCTCCTTTGTGCAATCATACCATCGAACCAGCATATCGTACCGTCGATTCATCGCATCGCAAATACACAGAGAGAAAGAAGATACGACATATCGGAAAAAATACTTACCAACTCTAGGTAAACCTGGAATTGTTTCGCTCCATAGGCAAATGGCGATTTTTGTATAAGCGAATACCATGAAACATACAGGTAGGACGAAAAAGACGATGATCACAAAAGCCGTGTAGCTAAAATCACGTCCAACAGGGCTACAGGTTGTTAGTAGAACCGTAACCTCCTCCGGAAATTCATTGTTCGTGCGGTAATAAACCAAATCCGGGATAGACGTCAACATGGCCAAGAACCATATGGCTATGATGATTTTGCGTGCCCTCTCAACTGTGGACTTGAACTTGAGGGGATAACAAATGGCATACCATCTCTCCATGGATATTGCTGTTAGGGTTAGGACGGAAATCACCACAGACACTCGCTGAAATAGATCAAACGAAAGAATATCAGCATTGCTGTATATGTTATCATAGGTATGGTTCTCGATGCGAACTGCTACTCGCTATGTTCTATTGAATTGAATGAGTGAGTGAGTAGTAGGGTTCAACGTCGGTTTCAGTCATATCACGACGGTGCCTACATGTGCCAGAACACGAGAGTGCTCACAGTTCCTGTTACCCTGGACACTGATCAACCCAGCCAGTACATCTATCGGATTGAACAGTCCAGTGGAGTATGAAATGCAGTTACGTTACTGCTTCAGATAACAGTATACCAGACTTTTGCACAGTTCGGAATCTGATTCTAGAAATTACTAAATCAAATACATAGATTGTAAGAGTTATCTCCCTGCGTTGAAGTTTAACATGAGGTATTTTGATGATGTAGTTGTTTGAAAACAGACATAGAGAGGTAAGCGCCAACAATATTACAGAGCGACTGCATATATATGATCTCATGGAAAACAAATTTGGAATGAAAACAGTATTTTTTTCTTGTTTAATATTTATTTACAATTCGATAAGCATAATATACAGTAAGAATATATATATACATACAAACCTAGGAAGTTCAATTTGTTCAGTAACATGTGAGCAGTATTTCATACAACCGATATGCTACTATATGATCTCTTGAATAATTATACAACATCTCTCAATTATTCCAACATATGTCTGGTAAGCGGGCATATATTTGCGTCTGGCTTTAAAACAGCGCGACATTGTTTCTTTGTTTACCTTTTTCATTATTGCCTGAAAATGTTTTGAGTTAAATTTGGTATCATTCCTAGTTTTCCGGACATGTCTTTGGTCATGAATATAATAAAGTTCAACATTTGCGAGTGTTTTTCCTCTGTCTTTTCCCTGTCTCCAATCATTATATTTTTCGTGGATAGTAATAATTATTTCTCAATCATCTCGATTATTTTTTAGCATAGCATTTCCAATCCATCCAGCTATCGTTTCCCATATTTTTTGTGTGCATGTTATAAACAGGTGTTGTTGAGTTTCTATTTCATTTCATTTCATTTGGGCTAATCGTTTCTCGGATATTTGTAACTCTTACAGACGGATATATACAAATGGTTTCCCCTCCATACAATTTGAAGGTTTTCTTCTTTTTCGATTCCCAATTGCGCTCTTTCGTTATTCTTCCCCTTATTTGCTCTTTTCTAACATGCTAATCCATTTTTTATTAGGTACTGATTTTTTTATGATTTGAATTTCGGCTATTCATTTATTTGACGCGATATCCCACAAATTTTCAATTTTCCAGATCCCATGCACTTTTTATCCAATTTCTATAGAAAATAGACTTGCCTTTATGTTTTATTTGTCAGTGTCAATTAAAACAGTCTTGAAAGTAAAATCTGGAAGTGATTAAATATTAAATGCGATAATTTAACAAGGTTAGATCATTGTTCTTGTTTTCAATAACGAAACAGTTAAAGTACAAATTTTGCTATTAAAGTTGATAATGTTATTGAAATTCGTATTTTAATGGTCTAGTAAAAGGGGTGAACCTTTATTGTTGTCCCCTTGCGACGCTGCCAGATCGCCCCAGCTGCAACACCAGGGAAACAGACACAAAGAGGGTTCAATGTTTGAGTCCGATATAATTCTAATATATTGGTATATCTTGATGAATTGTCTCTCTTAATATATATTATAATTTCAGAATTTCAGAAGAACCCTGTCAGTCCATTTATAGATCAACGCCTGATTTTGAAATCATGTCAGCAGAAATCTATAACTCCGTGGACACGTATAATGATGTAGTGTGATTTTATTTGCGATAATCTGTCAAAGGAAATATTAGTTTTGCCGATCATTGAAATAATTTCTACGAAGCTGGATTGCAGTCCTCTGACAGTAGCAAGTGACAGATCCGACATTCAATATTCAGCCGTCGTCCATAAAATAATTTCCGCGTCAATTTACGAAATACCTATTGATTATGACAGTACCAAATCCAAATGTGTATTAGATAAAATAAAAAACAAAAAAAAACAAAAGCTGGGTTCCTACAAGGTAGAGGCGGTCATATTTTTTCAGTAATGTCAGCAAGACAAGATGATGTTCTTGAATCTTGAATGTCATTTGAACTTAGCTGTTGTTTTTTTTTTACTTGGGCAACGAGGGTTATTTAATACGGTCGTATTAAATAAACCTCGTTGCCCAAGTCAAAAAAAAACAACAGCTAAGTTCAAATGACATTCAAGATTCAAGAACATCTTGTCTTGCTGACATTACTGAAAAAATATGACCGCCTCTACCTTCTGTTTTTTTTTGTTTTTATTTGATTTAATACACATTTGGATTTGGTACTGTCATAAGCAATAGGTATTTCGTAAATTGACGCGGAAATTATTTTATGGACGACGGCTGAATATTGAATGTCGGATCTGTCACTTGCTACTGTCAGAGGACTGCAATCCAGCTTCGTAGAAATTATTCCAATGATCGGCAAAACTAATATTTCCTTTGACAGATTATCGCAAATAAAATCACACTACATCATTATACGTGTCCACGGAGTTATAGATTTCTGCTGACATGATTTCAAAATCAGGCGTTGATCTATAAATGGACTGACAGGGTTCTTCTGAAATTCTGAAATTATATATTATATTCTGTATTCATAACAATCTGAAGTGTTATCTACATTGTGAATATCAATTAATGGGGCGACATAAGAAATTCAATTCAATTTTATTTGCACTTTACATCCATTGTGGACAGTGTACAAAAACAATAAACAAAATGACATTAAAACATTTGCATCGTATAGGTAGTCATAAATAGGATAGACAGTCTCACTTATTAGCTAGTAGAGTGTTACATGTAATTATATAGAGAATGACAATTACTTTGCCGTCAGTATTTTTCTCTCATGCAAATTAAAATATGTAGATATATATTTGCAAACACGAAGAGCCATCAAAGTGCTATTTGGATCAAGTATGAATTGAAATAATTCAGAGGTCGGAACAACCCGAGTATTAATATCTTGGAAAAACTTCCTTCGTTCTTGAGTATATAAAGGAGAAATTGGTTCTCATCTTCAACAAGGCCTAAATTACAAAGTCTTTCGGTAGCAGGATTAGAGTTATTTTTATTTTTGTATTATAAGAAATTTCCAGTGAACCAACATCAGGCTTAACTCATCCCACAGGCTAAAGATGTTGAGACAGTTCGGGCAGTCAGGGCAGCAGATTGTCAATGGATTACCGGAACAGCATACGTGACTTAATACTGCCTTGCATGGTGGCCGTATCACCCCTCAGTAGACTGCAACATCCATTTCAGAATCCTACATTGAAGTTGTAAGGTCCAGTTCAAAATAATAGGGTGTTGCCAAGCGAAAATAGAAATAATCTGGTATATTGCCTCATAATTGTTTTATTTCGTAGCATCACTATATGTTCACATTATGGGGATCGAAACTTCAGTCACCCACCCTTGAAACAATCCAACAAACGGCTACCCGTCTTTTTAACAGTCAGACAAACAAAATAGATGTTCAATATGTATTGTATTTTTTATAATCTCTCTTAGTATACACAATATTATGTATCATTTGCCATGATCATGTCCCGCTGTGTAGTTATAATCTCATTGTACTATAATATCTTGTTAGAACTTGTGCCTTGTTGCTAACAACAGCCATACATGTAAATCCATATAAAACTGATATGTCAACCGTGTATACTATATTCCTTGATAAGAACATATAGATCGAAACTGCAGTCGGAATAGAAGAATGTAGCTCTTTCCATAAGGTGTTTTAAGGTGCCTATAACCTAGAAACTAGCCTATGTTTATGTATACTATGATTGTCTTTTTTGAATTTGGTGCTAATACTGTTATATGGATATGGAATAGGTCTTTGGATTATGGACGCGGATATTCTTTAATGGACGACGGCTGAATTATGAATGACGGACCAGACGCTTGTACTTTCTCAACATCAGTATATCCTCATTTTTCCCCATATAATGAGTATTTAGTAACTCGTCAATTTATCATAGATCATTGACTCCTTAAGTAGAATAACTGAGATAAAATTGACTTAGACTTGAAATCGCTTTTGCGACAAATTGTTATCGTAACAGAAATGAGTATATTATTATTTAGGGATGGGTGGACAGAATTGATAGAATCGTCTTCTCAACTCAGATTATCTCTTCTGTTCGACAAACTAATACATTAGTCTGGTTCACGAATCGAATGACAGTCAGGTTCCGTAGAATGGGTATTTAGTGCGGCCTAATAGGTCCCTTGTGACCTGTCTGGATATTTTCCGGGTATGACAGTACTACAAGTTTAACAACAAGTCATCAGTGTGATGTGTCTCTGACAACACCGACTGAAGGACCGTCTCATAACCCCATGGGTTCCAAAATTTACACATGATATATCTGTCGGAAATACAGTAATAGCAAATGCCTGTCTGTCCTTCCATTGGTTTTCTTACCCGCCAAGATAATCCTAATTAGAAAACACGAGTTGAGCTCTCCTTGGCCCTCCCTGACAGTGAATTTTTACTTTTCGTGACTCCAACACGGCTTGTAATGCCTATTTTATCTTACCAAACAGCTGGATGAAATGTTTCTTTCGCCGACAAGCAAATAATATTTATCGTGATTACTATCTTTTTATTCGTAAATAAGTCCATTTTAATCCATTCCATGAAGAATGTTTGGAAATTTTAATAATCAGTCAGTACAAAAGTACCGTTTTAAATATATTGGAACAGTACACCACAACCGTAGACTGATATTTGCAAATATATTTGCAAGAATTAACCAGACATTTCTTGGCGTGTTTTTATTGATTTCAAGGTATATATATGGCAGAAAACTGTTGAACTGATATTTGTAATCTGTGGATAATCTATTTTTGTCGTAGGGTTAAATACATTATTGGTCATCCAGCAACTCCAGAGCAGCCTGATATCCGTCTTCGAATTCCTGGCTAGGCGAAATGTTGCCAATATTTAATTATTTGTAGGATAACACTTTCTTACTAAGGCGCGCTACCACAGATATAATGGCTCCTCGGTTATTTTAGATGCCGACTTCATTTGGATCTTGCTGATAATCAACGGGTACATGTTATTATCTTGATACTTATAAGCATGCACGTTTCCAAGACATTTCTCGTTTGCATTGTGTTAAACGCTAGACGTCTTTGGGGTACACATGGACCGGATTTCAGTTGTACAGGGTGACGTCACAATTTAATTGTTTCTCTAACTGTACAGTAGTATCATAATTCCTCAATAGATGTGTTAAGCATTTGGTTAATATGAAAATTTGACTATTTTTCCAATAGAAATTTGAACAAGATGTAACATGTCTGTAATATGACATATATATCACCTTTATACACAAGCGTTGACCAGATTCGCTAAATGGGAGACATCCGCCAGCCCTGCACCCAGCGCAATGTTTCGTGATGCAAGTTGGAACCGTCTCACCAGTACAGTGCACAGGATCTTTTCAACTAGAGTTATTTAAGCAGGAAGAATCAGCAGAGGGTGAATATTGTTATAGTCTCTCATACAGTCGGTCATTCCCATTTCTTTAAAGATGTAGATCTGAATATGAACATTTCTGTTCTGACTATTGGTTGTTCTCTGAAACACAGAAACGAGGGTATGTTTGGATATATATAAAAAGGCTCTTGACAGTCGTGCGTTCACGCGACCGGATATGTTAAGTGTCTTTACGTTCAACATGCAGCGTGATGCGCGATTAGACTGTTTCTAAGGTTTACCGTCTTAGAGCGTTGTGAATGTCTCTCTCAGGCACACCATCACTCATGATGCTCAGAATATATAGTTGCGCACGAGGTAATTATATGGTTATTACCACCCAAGCTACATATATAGCCTCATCTCAGCAGTCATTCGCGCCAAAACAAAGATTGGGAATTTTAGAACGCAAGAAGCGTGGGGAATAGATTGCAATGTGCATGTACGCCGACGTTTTGTACACTGTCGGTGATATCAACAAGCTGATCTGAATGTTGACCATTAATCATGAAATAGTCACGTGTCAGAAAATGACGTCATGCGTGACATCACAATGACGTTAGCTCCACGTGATGAACATAACGTCACCAGCCTCAGCCTCAATCATAAGGAATTTCACTACTACTTCCTACTACTAAAGCATGTCAGTTCTATATCTGGATCCATATGTGTAGCAGAAAAAACGAATAAGAACCAAGAGTAATATGTGAATTATGACACAAATATGACTTTTCCAACATTTCCCTTTGATTTTTAACTTTTAACGAAAAATTAAACAAGGCGAGAAGGATAAATGTAAAGTAATGGGAAGCTAAAATAATTCAAGACTAAGTCAAGAGAACTCACGCCTCATTTTCACCACTCATAGTTTTCAGTTCGATACTAGAATAATCGAAAGATTCACTGCTCTAATTCCTCCATGTTTGAATTTGGCAATAAATTAGGTGATGAACATTTGAGGAATGGTGCAGTATTTTCCTTCGGAAAAAAAAGGAAACGTTACGGTAAGCGCAGGTGAGAAGATATTTGTGCAGGTATACGCTTGGTCCAGGTTAAACTGGGCTACGGCGAAAGCAACAAATAGTTCTACTCATCGTTCAGCCACCGTAGTAATAGTAATGTATGGCATTTAACATGTGTATACGTTCGTTAAAATCTTAGCGACACCAGACAACTTCAAATATTAATTTCAACGGGAATTGTCACGCACACAATAGTCTAGAGGATCGATCGAGCACACATTCTGTCGAGCGGAGTCAAACATAACACCAACCGACATGTGGCTTAAATTAACCCGTAAAACTGGGCGAAATATATCTCGAACATTTCACGATATCTGGCGACCGGCGAAGCAGTGAATCCTGACTTGGTATGTCTCACGTTTAGCGTCAAATCTCTAGATTACACTGGTGCCCCGAATTGCTCAGGGTCTAAATTAAGTAAAGCTTAAAATCTTCTAAACCTGATAAAACGCGCATAACTGTCGATGGTTGGTCAAAAAGCTCATATATAAGGATTGACGTTATCTGGTTCGTTCAATCGATTCGTCGTGACTCCGAAACGAATAACACATTAGAAGCTGCAATGTTCTGACATCAACGCCCATCATATTGTGTGGAGTAAAAAAGGCGACGACGATGAAACCTCACTGGTGTATATACACAAAGCCTCATTCCCAGTGTCAGTGACAATGATTGTTAGTCTTGCTGTTACCTTCATGTAGCCAAAAAATTAATTAAGTTAATTCGGTACACAAAAAAATACCGCTCAGTTGTCTCAGTGCGTGTCAAAAGGTTGGGTTCTCTCAATATTCTATTACAAAATATATAACTACACAGAGCGTTTCATTTTCTGATTGATTGGATAATTCATTATTGATACAGCTCAGGGAAAGAACATTATACCGCCACACCAGAATTAAATAAAACAGAATTGCTAAAATACTGTCAGATCGCGGCAATAGTAGGCTATCGTGTGGCTTCATTCGAACATCTCCTGTATTGCATACAGTGACCGTTCAATCTCAATTAATTTACAGTTCAGCATCACTCACAGAGAATCATGCGGGGCTATACATTTTCGCATTGCCACGTAATAAGCTCGACCATCATGGTGAATAAAAGGCAAAATTCTCCGGGGAATTATGAAATATTGAGTGATTTCATTTCTCACAGCCTTGAAGCTTTTTCCGCAGATTCCCTCGCAATGATCATATAGGCTATACTTTTATGGGGGATTCAGTTTCTTGCTCATTTATAATATAATCTAAGGAGTTGAGAGAGAGAGAATATTCGAGCGTGTTGGTTTAAGTAGTAAATTTATTTCTTCACGGAAACAGGGATAGGCGAATAGGCTGTAAAGCTTATCTAAACGCCTGTTGAATATATCGCACGAGTGTGTTGACACGCATGATGAAGAGAATGAAGGAAAAATTCATACCGCATTAAAAATACTCTCCAAACCAGAACAAATAATATGAGAGTACGTTACATACATGAGCAGTGTGACTAACGTCACAGGACCTACGAAGTACAGTAGGCATTAGGACTCGAACGCGAACTGAACTCTTGGAAATCCCCACCCCCAGTTGAAATCCTGCCTATATTATCATGGGCACCGCCCAAGTCAGAATCGCCAGTGATTTTCATCAAGAATCGCCAGTGATTTTCATCAAAAATCACCAGAAATTTTCATCAAAAGTAGGTCAGCTCAGAACTTGTTGGTAACAGTCTCCTAATGCGCCTTCATTCCAAAAATAAATAACGATCGCCGATTTAATTTTTTAATTAAAGGAAACAGATTGAATAATATAGGTTCAGTAGATTTCAAGCAATAAGTGAAAATACATTTACATCTCTTTAATGGTTTTCAGTGCCCTTGTCCAGGATCAAAACAACTTTTTGAATCACATTATTTTCCCAACAATATAACAATTTTTTATATATAGTACCTTCTATGCACAAGATAATAATGATTCTATGTCATTCTCCTGAGCATAACCGGTACAAAGACGAATAAATAGCGTCTCTACATCACGTTGTTATCTAGATATATGAGACAACACATTTTGGGTATCGGCAATCTGATGAATGTACTATTCCGGTTTTCTTGTTTCACATTATATTCTATGGCGGTTGATCGGTGATTTTCTTCATTGATAAACGTTAAACCACCTCAGCTTCGTTGTGTGAATCGGAATTGCATTGCTGTGACACACCAACACACTCCGTGGCAGTGATTCTGTATCCCCTAATCAAGGAATCAAAATGGATCAAGATTTGAAATGACAAGAGAAATTTAGACATATTTTGTTTACACATGTAATTTTTTGTTCAAATTATATCCAAGTGTGATATATAGTCAATATTCAAGAGGTACAAAAAAACCCCAAAGTATGTCCTCATATTTTCACATCCATGCCAAGAAATACTGCATTGAAAAGGGTCCATTTAGCCTACCCTGTTTTATCGCTCTAATCAGCAAATGGCGGGGTCATATTTCTGCTGTCAAAATTGTATTTCCCTCCAAAGTCTTAACCCTTGAATCCAAGTCACACACTCTCTGATGCAAAGTAATGATTGTCCTAACTATCCGATTAGCACATTATGAACATGTCTTTGGTCATAGTGTACATATCATAACTCACATCAATGTTTTCTGCTATATTATTTCAATGATATGGTTTAACAATTTAAGTTATGCAAACAGCGCTGATTGTTTGAGGGTATATGCAGTAGGCCTATGCTGTCGGGCAATTGTGGAATTGTCCCAGATGCACGTTAAGATTAACCTCAGTAATAGGGCCATGTGGCATACAGTGGAATGTATTTTTAGCCGGACAGGACTCGGTGGTGGTAACTGATACTCATTAAACGCGATAAAACGCTGGAGCAAAACGGACCACAGTTTTCTTGGCATGATGATCAAAGTTACTTTATCTAGTTAAATTCTACCCAAAGAAAATAAATTAAGACCCTTTAAACAGCCGTCATGGCTTTGTTTCACCCTCAGTAAACTTTTATCATTGTTGCTCACACAGACTAATCTGAAGGATGATACCACATCTTTCTTTCTTCTGCTGGGTTATTGCACGAGGCTAATTGGTTGATGTAGGATATTTCACCAGCAGTGGGTAATTTGGCCTGAATTTGAAGCCTGATGTGGTCAATGATGAAATGTTTGGATGTGAAATAGGATACACGTTAAAGGCTACAGTTTACATATATCTATAACAATATACTGAAGTGTTAATTATAAATCTAATTTTAATCAGAATTATTTCAGATCAGAACTTGCTGGTAACAATGCCCTAATGCACGTTCATGCCAAAAATAAAGGTTCTAATGTCAATGGTTCTCCTTATTTTGCCGACGAAAGGATTCGTATGGACTCACTGACTCATTACCGGACAATTTGCGATCTGTAGCCTACTTCGTAGGAAAATAGACCGAGTGGACAATCGCGAGTGTGCTTTTTCAAAATATATCCCTGATTAAACCTACGGAGATATTTCAAAGATATCGATCGTTGGTGAAAATAGCATCTGATGATGTCATAATGTAAGCCAAAGAGAGTCAGATAGCCAATTACCGATATTACAGTATCCGTCTATGATACGCCGGATCCGGACTCCTTTGCTGCAGTTTTTCTATAAAATTGCTCCGGAATCTCACGCTTTGGAAACAAATATTGATATCGTTACCATAGTATCCAGCCGACTATGCTTTTATTTTAGAAACAAAAGTACATGTGTAGGCCCCCCTACATATGGGATTATAAATGATTTACTGCGTACAACCACATGTATATAAGAAGACGTTTCGAAATAATCAATATATGAATATACTTTAAAATATTATTTTCCAAAAGCAAACAACACTAGGTTTGACGTCTTCGATTCTTTAGCGTTATTTCAATCTTCGACGTGGGTTATACTCAGTATATATCTTATTTATATGCAGTCTGGACGATTCCAGCGAGGGATAGCTGCATTCATTCAACACGCACGCCTATTATGTGCATCTGTGCAAACCCAATCAAATAATTGTATTTTTATTGAGATATGTCTGGGCCTCTTTGCCCCAGTATATGAGTACATTGGGCTATAACCGCCAGTATATGAGTACATTGGGCTATAACCGCCAGTATATGAGTACATTGGGCTATAACCGCCAGTATATGAGTACATTGGGCTATAACCGCTTACTGCTCCCGAAGTTTCACATCTACATGTCGATAGCCGATCTCCATGTCGATAGTCCTGCAGCTTGAATGTTGGTTTGACAGTCGACAAATTTAATTCGACTTTCCCTTCTCGCACACTATTTTAAATTGTCAAAATTCCCAGGTGGTTCTTAGTAGCTGGACTCGGTACTCGTGATAGATATTGAAATAGTTTGAGCAAATATAGCGATATGTAACAAGACACGTGCGATTGGCTTTATCGAAGATTTGGGTTTCGAAGGGACAGCACTTACAAATCTTGGGATGTTGATAAATATGGAATCCCTTGGTTGAACAGTAAACTCATTCATTTAAGATCCTTTCACTACATATTCTTGTTCGCTAGCACGCTCAGAACGTGAAACTTTGTCTTCAAACAGACCATTACGGAGATAAAATAGAATTTATCAGTTTTAAAAATCTTGAGATAAAACGCCTTGAAACTACATGAAGTTTAAACGTGTTTTGTCGTATTGTGACAAAGTGCGTTGCATCAAGGTCTACTATCGAATGTTGGCTGGAAACCAGCCTAAAACAATTCTACAATGTATTTTGGAAGCCTGCACTTTGTTCAGTAAAATGGAAGGCATTACCTCAGTTCGGCTCTGAAAAGAAAATTCATTCATCGTGTGAAATTGTCAGGAAGCAGCTGATGAAAAAATGTATTTCCCAATTTGTACAGTTTACAGAATTATCTATCTTCTTTGTTCTCGATGAACTGGATCATCTATCTTTACAACAATCAACATTGTGAAGCGTCCCGGTATATATCCAGCTGTAACATCGACGATAATTCGAACATTGAACTACAAATTTATACCCAGGAGATAGTTTAATTCAATATAAGTGAAGAAATCCCATCGTTAGGTTACACTTTGCTTTCACCATTATTCCAGAGCGATTTACTTTTTGTTCCCATCCGAATCCCATGGATGGTAATTAATCAGGGCAGAGAGGAAGAGTTTTTAGAAGCTGGTTGCTCATGCTGCTTTAATTTGATTTTTTAGATCGTATCTAGCAATTTATCATATTTTAAAGAAATTGAGTACTGTTGTCTGAGGCTTAAGGTAATATTTAGGCTCTTTTACCATTTTGGTTTAGCGTTTCTGGCGCCCTGACTTTTTCTGCGAGAATCGGATTTTTTTAATTATCGTATAGTTATTCCATGTTCTATAATTTTCTCTAGTCATGGTTTGTCTGACCCAATCCAGGTAATCCAAGATGGTAAATCAGGGGAATACCATCTAGACGTAACGCTATGAAAACCTCGTGCGAAATGTTCGCCGATATTCTACGAGATCCCATAATAAGCCAATCACGACCATTTCAACCTTTTCGCTCTGACAATGATTAACGTTTACTTCAAGGAGATTAACATATTCGCACGGCACAATCTTTTGATATTTTCTACCCCTAACAAAGCCAGACTTTTCGGCGGGAGTAAACTCTTAAATGTTTACGGACCCTGTCTGGAAATGATGCCATATTTGGAAAGTGTTTCAGGATAAGGTTTATATATTAGACCACGAGCTACCGTGTGTAATTACTGTGGGCGTGATTTTGAAATAGTTACAACTAGCTATCCCTCTGATTGGCTAACAATAGTAGTTTCAACTTGCACGGGATTTATATAGGGCTGAATTCAGATATAATATTCCGTGATATTATATCTGAGTTTACTGAAATTGTTTCTGACCAAGCTGTATAATGGGTCTGCCATAACGAAGACTTCCGTGTTCTCTCCGAATATGCACATCTTTGAATGAATACAGAGTATATTCCAATATTTATTTTCCTTTTTTTTGGTATTCAGATGTCCATATCCATGTCAGGTCTGTCTTAAGAGACTCCGAAATCTCATTTCCACTCAGACATCACACGGATTATCTCCCATCTTCGTCCTCGCCAAAACCACGCTTTCGTCGGATTATAACGAGATTTTCGGAAGACAGCGAGTCTGTTTCCCTCGTTGTCCGTGCATTGGATTAACTGAGCACGCTTTCGTATAAACGTGGAGCGGATATTATACAGACCAGCACATGGGGGATATTAATCTATCGCAGGGTGTGTAGAAGCGAATGAGGAAATCGGCATCAGACCAATACAAAATAATAATAAAAAAAAACAAAAATGAAAACTCTGTCGGAGAAGTGATTTTTTTTTTAGTTTTTTCCTTTCTCTTGTGACGAATAATTGAGGGCTAGTGGTAGTTGTTTGGAGTACGATATGTGTTGGGTTTAGCTACGAGTTTGATTTTGACTCAGGGTCTAATAACGTATTGCACAGATGGAATATTTGGGTGTCTGTGCATCGCTTTCTCAAAGCAAAGAAAAAAGTCAAAATTATGATGTCATTTGTACCAGCGCGCAGAACTCAAAATCGAAGGGGGCAACACCGCCATAATGTTTGTCGGGTTGTAGCACTTGAATTAAATTACTTTTTGCCAAAACTGGCAAGTCTAGACTTAATTAGAGAATCGACGCGATGCAAATTTTACTTAAACATTAGTGTCAAATTTAAATCTTTTAATGGTCTAAGGCCAATCCCAGGTTTGGACGAAGTTGAAAGCCTTCAAATTATCCTCCATTTATCTGAACACTAAAAATCGGACCTGGAATGGGACCGGACTGCGAACGTAAACCACGGAGCGTAAATTGTGTTAATCTATTATAAGAAGTACCGTAATGGAAAGTGGTATTTTAGTCACTGCAATTGCGAAAATATTCCATGTTGTTGGTTTAATTTTCCTATAACTCTCGAGATATATGACACCTTCATGCGGAAAAATAATTGACTTCGTTTCCAATCATAATCCATTAGAACACAGGTGTAAAACGGTCAAGTATCGGTTCTCTTCACAACAGTATATAGGCCGTACATACAGCAAAAGCCGTTATTTATTCAGTTTTCTTGTGTATTTATCCTACCGCATAATCGATAGCTGCTATGATTTGCTTATTATGTTCCCATGTACATTTGAAGATGTATTGAACGTTCAGAAAAAAATCTCTCACAGAAACGTCCCGTCATTTTGAGATCCGTGCAGCGAGGAAAACTCGAGAATGTCCTCAAAAGAAGCACATTTGTAACCATCTTGGATTTACTCATAATTTTTTTTACATTTTCGAGAATCTTCTTCTCCGAAATCGCTTTCTCGAACTATTCGAAGCTTGGGCTACACGATGTATGAGTTGGGGTCTCTAAAACCGCCTAGAACTAATGCTGTCTCTTAAACAAATATACCCAGCATTGCTCAATGAAGCATAAGGTTGTAAATTAAGGGATGGCGAAATGCAAGATGCAAGTTACAGTGCACTACAATAGTAAATATGGTAACAATGTCCCAATGTTGGATCTCCCGTTATAAGATGTTACTGCGTAGAACTGAAATATTTCAGTCTTTTCATGATTGTTCCAATCGTTTGGGGCCAATTTGAATTTCTGGCAACCGATTCGCCGCTTTGCGGGAAATATGTTCGGTCACATAATCACAGTCTAATGAAATATACTAACGTTCAGCACTACCTCATGGCTTCACGCCTCAGACTGACATAAAAAAGACATTTAATTCCGATTTGATGAATATTTCATAGCATTTCCATTTCCAGGAGAGCACACTGAAAACTTCCACGTTTTGTCAATAAATAAATATTTCTATAGCTCATCAGCGAATCTTAAACGACAGAAGTATAGGAATCTTCCTTAAATTGGAGCGATATACAAGAGGTGAGAAAAATTGATGACGTCCGGCGACTAAAAAGCAACCATATAGCAACCTACAGAAAAGCTTCCCTCGGCACTTCTCATTCAGGAATTTATTGCAGATGTTCATGTGGAGACTACATAGTATTCACGCGGCACCTAGCACCGGCTTAGCCGGAATTAGTTACGCTAGCGCGGAGGCTTTGATGACAGATCAGCTCAAAGACATAACTCATCTGATGTTAATGGATGAATATCGAGGACGTCTGATTGAGTAAACGCCTCAACATGCGGTAAACCTGGTAAATGCCTGAATACCCAGAAAAACTAACCTGTAATGCCCGACATCGTACGGCTTAAATTTTCCAACTTAACAATACATCAACATATATTAGTCGAATGAAACGTACAGAGGGCGGGCCTCAGGGACTAGCAGTCCACCGGCAGAATACTACCATGTAGAGGTAAAAATTGGAGCGATATGCAAGAGGTGGGAAAAATTGACGACGTCTGGGAGAAAAGAGCAACAAAAGAGCTACAGGAAAGGTTCCCTAGGCAATCCACAGTCAGAGCCGAGAACTCGGTGGATTCTCGGACGTAGCCTTAGTATCTCAGTCGCGCTTTTATTGCGTTTGTTCGTGTGGAGACTATGAAGTATCCGTTCGGCCCCTAGCATCGGCTTAAACGGAATTAAATACACTAGCTCGGGAGCTGTGATGACATCACCTCAAACAAATAACTCAATAAACATAGTTGCTGTCCATATCAACATGCTGGAGAGGATCAATTCAATTCAGATTAAATCAATTTATTCACAAGTTCAATAACCATATGCGCAAAAAGAAAGAAAACACATGTAGAAATATATACATGTGTATGAAAACAGAGATTTGCATGTTGCACCTATTCATAAAATCTCAGATTGCTTGAAAATACAGTACCAGTGTTCTATATATTGTTCTTGACCTTCTTTTCGCCGAAGACGCCCTACGCATTCCCATCAATATATTATCGCGATGAGTGACATGATAAATATCTCTCTCCAATAAACTTTTTAGTAATTTATTTTTAAACACATCGTTTGTAACGATATCTATTGAACAAAGAAATGTGAAATGAATCCAAATAAAGCATAGTGTTGACCGACTGTGAAATCAGTATGGAAGCGGTCCTTAAACTACAGGTTCAAAGAATCTAAATGATAAATGTACATTGTATAAGCCGATCAATAACCCACTTCTTGAATTCGAATTCAAATTGATACGAAGCTAGTGACGTCTCGTGTCTATTTATAAAATTACATCTGCCGTTTGAAGACAACTGGCACCCTGATAAACCAAGGGCAGCACGACACGCATGCGTATAAATGGACCTGGTTTGCGGAGATGGGAACCTATATAGTTTTAAAACATTCAGATTCGCATAGCGGTAATAATGGAAGAGGAAACTCGAGCGACTGGCATTGAAGCGGTAATAAGCGATAACAATGACTACATGAAATAAAGACTAACTATAAGCCGATCGATTGTGTCATACCGATACATGCATCAATTTGACGAAAACAGATCACTAAAGTATATCAAAACAGCTTGCAATTCGATCGAGCAAATATACCATGGATTGAACTACTTTGGAATACCGATTAATGTACCCAGCCCTTGTATTATTATATGAAGCACTCGGAAAAATTCCATTTGTGTGGAAGACATTATTGATTTTTTCGCACAACAAATGTTTTGAAAAGGCGTCATTATGTTGCAATATTTACTTATTCGAAAGAACTGTTGACAATGGACAGATCAGACGTTGCTATTTGCTAACTTTGTTTGGCTTAGAGAATCGAAGCGCCATCGCTGACTTGCATCCCATTTTACCTGATCTGAACTCCTAACCTCGGAGACATTTCATTATAACACGCTGTTTACTTCCATTTTCCCAGTATTGATCCATAGAAGGTTTATCATATTATAGATGAATATATCGAGGGAGTAGGACACACGGCGCTTTTCATATTTCTTTGCAAGACACTTGATGATTAGCACATGAAAAGCCTATATTTCCGTCAGGCATTAAAATTGCAGTACAGACCGGAAAATCTTTACAGGTGACTGGTTTGAAACGACAAGTTCACCCAGATCAAAAGAATTTTATCAAAGCGTGGGGATATTTTGTTGTCCGTGTTGGTTTTCTGCAACGCGACAGATCTTAGAAACAGGTCGAGTTCAGTTCGAGTTCGAATTTCGTAATAGCGTAATAATTCTCTTGTAAAATAACGACTTGAACGATTCAGTTTTACAAAGTACTATTCCAAGTCAATTATGGAGAGTTGACCTTCAATTTTTTTACGTTATTGTTAAAATGAAAAGACCTGGGAATGTGAAAAGTTTCCTAATATAGACATAAAAAAGAACAGGACACGTGACATCAACCTATACGCAGACAGTCTGGTGTGGTAGTCACTGGTATAGTCATTAAGGATATATTTGTTGCTCTGCGTTGGACCCCTTTTAAAAGTGTGATTATTTGTTTGTGGTGTGGCAACCATACCGTAGAGCAATAATTGAGAATATTTCGGACCATAGAAGAGTATAAGGAGCGCTTTACAAATTGGTCAATATTGTTTCCACATATGCACTTCATCAAGCCAAGCCAAGCAATTTTTCTAATGTGGCTGAAGGAGCGACATTTAAAGTACAGACATACAATCGTGAAAAAAAAACTCATGTTGACTGTTACTTTGGATATTAGGGGAATTATCTTGAGGGTCCCGCTATTTAACTAAATTCTGCCACTTTGTCCAATAAAGATCGAATTACACGAAAATGTATAGGACATTGACGAAATCCCGAAAATATTGCTTCTCCTCCGTGATTTCACTTTGCGATTAGAATACTTTCATTGTCTGATGGATGCAGACAGGAAGCTGAAGGCGGTAGTCGGCGTGCAACTGTTGATAGCATCATACAATTTCATCATATCCACACGTCTATACAATGCCGTACAATCGAAGCGATCGTTATAAGGCAATTGCTATCAGGTATGGGGAACCGTAAACGTGTGAGAAACATTAGACATATTTTAGTCTGTCTGTAGAACGAACCGAACCGCCTGTTATTACTTTATACACCTTTGTGTCACTGAGCATGAATACATTATGACGTCTACCTATGTAATGGAGGCCCGGTACATGAAAAAACTGTACTGGAGTTTGCTATAGAGAGAATTATAAAGTTATTTCATGCGTGATATATTGTCGATATCACGGAGAAATGGTATTCATTTGTAGAGTTCAGTTTGTTCTACACGCTGCAAAAAAGGAAATTTATGCAGAGTTAACCATTCATTTTTGACAAGCTCCAAAGCAGATGATTGATTAAAATGGACAGGCTTTAGTTGGTCTAACATCCAGGCGTAATCCAATCAGGGTATCACGGCGAGGGAAATATTGATAAAATGATGTCATTCTGATAATTTGTATTCAGCACCGGAGTAGACAAGAAATACTGTCTTTGGGGAAACCTGCTGTGAAGTTTAAAAGCATGGTTATTTCCATGATCAGCCATGTCTGGCATTCGCGAACAAGGATGGTGCCGATATGAATAGAGTGCGGGTCTTATTACTTTTCACATCCGGGAACCCCACGGGTGCATCAGTTATTCGCCTCTTACGACAAGCTGTCTAAGAATCTGAGGTCTATTTTTACCATGACCTGCGATGTGCACAACGACACCCGAGGTCAATCCCTGGAAGCCCCACGGGGCGATATGAATAGAACATCGGTAGCACATTTATTATGAAGTCCATATATACAATGATTACACTACAAAGATTCTATTCTGAGCCTCGCTTTCCGCCTCAAACAATGTTGGGTTTACAGTTGTTTTACCCCTGTGCTGCGGAACACTGTCCTATACATAGAGTGTCCGGGGGACACTCCATTCTGGGGAAGAATGTCCTACAGACAATGTTAACCAGGTACGGATGTCCTACGGACAACTGTCACCTGGAGATTAATGTCCCTTGGGGAAGGGTGTCCGTGTTTCATTTGTTGATATGGAGATTATTTGGGAAGAGCACGTGTGATGTTGGTTGGAGGTGAGAGGGTGTGGGTAGCTTAAGTAGGATTGGCTGCTTCGATGACGACTCGACGACATCTAGTCGGGTAGCATTATACCGATTTACTTTACTATCAAAATGTTTTGAGCATGGAGAATATTTTGTTGGGCAAAACAAAAGACTTTTCGTGCGATTTAGAGCAACACACGATGAAACATGAAGGATGGGAAATCCCTCAGTAATAGTATATATTCTATTGAATTGGGCTGATGATCCCCGAGTATCCGAACAGGCACACACAATGCCTGACGAAATATAGCACCAATATTTTGACATTTTCACGTACATAGGCACTGAAGACTTTGAATTTATATAACCTTTGCCTCGAGACGACATCGCGTGCATGCGCACTCGTTTGAGGTGTGTGTTTTGGCCAAAAATGTCGTGCAGGGTATCCATTGAAAACTCTCACTATGTACAGACAAAGGTTTGTTATCATGACAGTAGTCTCACACAGACAGCCCAGTGATAGTAGACAATGCGTATCAACCCGCATATTGACCTTTGACCTATCGACGTCATAGTCACGTGACCGGAAGTGAACTTGGTTCCAGCGCGATTGTGTTTTCGGTACATTTTGTGTGCATGCGCAGGGTAAAAGTCACTTCCGGTGAGGTGACTGTGACGTCTCAGACTTCAAAGATCAATATGCGTATTGATACGCATTCTCTACTACTATCCTGTGTGTTTAACCTTACAACTTGGAACGGTATGAGTCTACATATTTTACACCTATAAGTACGGGCCGCCCTCCCTCCGCTACAGTCAAGTATTCGATTATGCTTCTCCCCTACTGTGTACATACATTGGGTATTTTTGGTTTTTAATTACTGTGGCATATACAGGTATCGTGTCCGATGCGTAGCAGTGATAGACACTATACTTTCTAAAATACACAGAATGATGTGTTTATATAGCAAACATTCGTTTGTGTTTTCGGCACACGGGTTTATCACAAGAGTTGGACAACTCCAAGATGTCTCAATATAGCTCATACATTCGTTAAGTATGTTCAGTAATAATGATAGGAATTTCGCTCCAACATCTGAAACGCTACATAGAGACGCCTTGGCCATGCCCACGTTAATCTGTTACCAGCAGGCCTAATCAGGAGAGTACAAATCGAATGCGTACAATATATATACACATATATTACGTAATATGTGTATCGCTGGCACACATATAAGGTGTCTGAGCATGTCTTTTTCACAACGACTGTGTACCATCGATGCTTTTCGTACAGAGTATTTAGAGCGATGTTCTCATTTTGGGCTGCAATTACATTATCTTAGGAAAAAGGAATAAATATAAAATGATCTTGAGTCGCATGAAATTAACTTCCTGTCTTGTTCAATTATGTTGAGGACGGCACCATTGTAACAAAATTTAGGGTAACATTGTATGGTAGAAATATGAACTGTGTAGAGTTTTAAATATCTGCCCTTAATGAGAAAGTTTAGTGTGGCGGATGGGCACATAACCGAACGACCTAGCCAAACATGGCTTTAAGCATAACATTTCATATTTTTAGATTCCGATCAACCAAATATTTCAGTGTCACATCGGTTAATTTTGGTATTACTCAAAGCGTACAAAAGAATTTATTAACAATAAATTAATTTTATATTCAAGGGAAAACAAACGCGTAAAAGAAGTATGAGATTTCGAGATATGTTTCGCCTGTCATAGAGCGTATACAACTGAAATAGGTATTATAATATTATACAATTTAGTAGCGACTGGTACAAGTATTGTCGCAGAAGATATATAACAACAGTGGTACGGTATCTACATTTTCACAAGGATCAATTATATCATAATCACTGTTTTAGAGAATATAACATTTAACGAATCGCATACAAATTACCTTCTGACAAGATGTCGTCATGATGACGTCATCAAAATAATCTTCTGAATTGTCCCTTCCTTATTGATTAGAGTGTGGCTTATAATTAGAGAGATACACTTGTGGCCCAAGGTTAGCCATAATACCTTTAGTAATTTTACCCCGGTCTGTTAGGATTAAACTGCATGCAAATAATTATACATATTAGATTTCATGCCATATGTCGAGACTCGATGTGAAGCAAAATATCAACCCATAATAATAGCCTGCTTACAGGACTAAAATACAACCAACTCTTACTTAGTAAACGCCAAAAAATATAATTATTCACAGTAATATTGATTAATCTTTTTTTATTATTAGTTATTAATGCTTGAATTTATAAATGTGTATTAAAACAAAGATGTAATGATGAACGTGTTGAATTAAATTACCTATGCGAGAAAAGGAGAAAAGAAGGTGTAAGATAAAAGGAAGCAAAAAAAGTGCAGTCCCGACTGGGTTCGAACCTGCACAATGTCGAGCTCAAACCCGCCGCGCTGGATACTGACTATCCCAACATACTTTCTCACAGCTCCCAACACCGGTTTCAAAAGGGGCCTAATACATGTGCAATAATAGTGGGTCAAATGGGACACTTGTATTGTAGGACACTTACAACCGCCACTGTTGTAACGGCTTAGAATGTCCGCTTGGCTAACAGTGTCCTACCCTATAAAATGGAGTGTAACACGGAGTTATGCCCTAGGGCACTCCAATCCTTCCTAGGACATTCTTAACCTGGAGATGAGGGTCCTACAGACCCTAATCTCCAGGTTAGAGTGTCCTACGGACACTCCAATATAGAGGACATTCCTATAGCCTCCACACCCCAATATGATAAGCTACAGAGCCCCAAAGTGTCAGCTCTCATTTTTTTGTCGTTTCAGAGATAGGGTAGAAATTGTGGTAGGGGGCATTTTATCTCCCACCCCCAGGTGAGGTAGGGTTAAAGACTAAGAGCACCTTGTATATACAATTCAAATGTCGCCGCACAAAAACGCATCTTCCAGTTTTGGATTTACTTTGATCTGGCTCGTGTACGGCCGCATAGCTCAAAATATTGTCGATCATGGCGACGTGAGTTTGGTATTACTTTTCCGATTGTTTCCTCGAGCGAAACAGAGGGGAGAGGATAACTTGTACGCCACTCGTCAAATAGTTCTTTTATAACTTGAGGAAATTCTGATCAGGGTGGAGTGGAGCTTGCGAAAGGACATGCTTTCTCTCGAGAAGATAGGCGCACGCGCTTACTGTTGTTGATTGCAGTCAATATGATTCATGAGTGCTTGTGAATATTTATTTAGTAACCTATGTAGATGATCCTGATATTTTGGGTATATGGTCGAGTTGTTTCTATAAATCCACCTTTGGATAAAAGGACTCGTTAAGAAGTATACCATAAACATCGGCACCAATGTTGGGAGACTAGACAATATTGAAATAAAACGTCACTGTCTGAATCAATCAAGTTTAGCTCAAGTCGTCCAGACAATATCGGATGAGTATAATCGATCTTTCTATTCACTTCACGGCGTCTGCTCATTCTCCTCGTATTCCAAAATTACATGGCCCAATACAAAAGTGAAAGATTTATTTTTCGATGCTTAACACATAACATATCATGTCGGTTCACATTCTACAACGGAACGCAAAAGGAATTCCGTCCGAGACGATTGGATACCCACTCGTAGTGATTCGGACATCTTTTAAATGGCACAACAAACATTGATACCTTGCAATATTCTTGACAGATTATAGACATTTACTAATTACATGTTCAAAATTATGTTATAAGAAATGGGAAGAGGAGGTGCAGTATTACGTTGGGATAGAAGTATCCGTCATCTTCTTAATTCATGTGTATATCTATTACGAAATTTATAAGCTATCTGGGTTGTGCTAGAATCATATTCTTCAGGTTGGACTTTCCCTATTGGTATATAATTTTCAGCGTAGTAGGCTATAAATATGTCTCAAGTCGTCGTGGTAATTCTACTTAGTTTTACCTCTTACAGTAAGTTCTGTCACTTCCATCGTGATAGGATGGTGTAGGGTTTTCTCAGCATCTGGGATATATAGCTGAAACCATTCAGAAAGTCTGACGTTGATCTATAAATGAACTGAGTAGGGTTTTCCGTGATGTGTTTCTATTTGAACTCGATATAATTATGAAATTATAGTACATCTTAAGAGAGACAATTCTCCAAAACATACCAATACATAACATGTAACAGCCACTGACATCTTTTAGAATTTATCTTGAAAGGTAAAATCGAAAAACAACGTCAGGGCTTTGAGAGACAGCCAGATACTGGGTAAGACTCAGCGACAAAATGGGTGAGAGCCAAGAAGAAATTGGATCAGAGCTAGTGAGAGGGTGGGTAAGCGTCAACGAGAAAATGGATCAGAACCAGAGAGCAAGTTGGTCAGAGTCAGCGATAAAATCGTTCAAACCTAGACAGTTGGTAAGAGCTTGTGAGAAAGTGGGTCAGAGAAAGCCAGCTAGAACATGGTTTGAGCCAGAGACATAATAGTCAGAGCTAGCGAGAAATTGGGTCAGACCAGTAGGTCATCTTAACAATTACCCTGTTCAGGTAAGTTGGAAGATTCAAAGTTTGCCTAATGCTAGCATACACATTTTACGACGACCGACCGCAATATTCAGATAGAAAAACAAAGCTGTTGCAGAACACATCTGTTCGTTGATACTAATTTGAAACTTGCATACTACGTCAGTCCAAAATATCATTTTAGGCTCACACAGCTCTTATGAGCGACCGATGGGTTGTGCCATACATTTGTTTCTTTGGGCACATTTTAAACTTTTTTTTCTTTTCCCCGTGAAAATGTGTATAAACACTTTGTCTTTGTGATGCTGGTCTATCTGCTGCCTAAAGCATATTCAAGAAAGGCAAAGTTCGCGGTCTGTCTAGGTGGTTATGACAGGGCAATAAATTCAGCGGTTAACCTTATGAAACAGTCAGTGACAACCCATATTAAAAAGTACAGACTTTTGTGTTCATGAAAACAATCGCTACGTACATGTCTAGGCTGTATTCATACAGATCTGAAGTATTATTTACAGTGTGAATTTCAGATTACTGGGGTGAAAAATGAAATCGGGCTTAAACTCATCTTAGAGTCCAAGATGGTCTGAGACGCAGTCAGGGCAGCAGATTGTCATCGGATTACCGGAGCAGCATACATGACTTAACGATATCGCCTTGCATGGTGGCCGTATCGCCCATAATTGAGCTGCAAAAAAATCGATATCGGATAACCAGTGAGAATTTTACATTGAAATCGAGAAGTCCAGTTCAAAATAATAACGTGTTACCAAACGAAAATAAAACTAATCTGGTATTTTATCTCACAAATGTTTTATTTCTTAGCATCACGATTTGGACAACTTGGGGATGGGGATCGAAATTTAAAACATCCGCCTTTGAAAAAACAATACTTAATTCCATTTAATGAGACTATCAATGTACTCTATTAACAAATGGTTTTATTATACCTCACTGTGTATTCGTTTATTTTAATTGGTTGAGACACCATCACGTGATATTCCGCAATTCTCGATGTCTTATGAAAAAACAGCTCGTTAATGTGATGTCCCACGATCTCGCGCCGATATCACACGATCACACGCTGACGTCACACGGCAGAGGCAATGCCACACGGTCTCTCGCAGTTATCGCCAGTGAACAGACTCTTTAGTAGCATTGTCGTCTGTTGTGCTGTCATTCCCCTGTAATCACAGATGGCGTGTACTGTTTTCGCTGCCTTGGTTTTTCTCTTTACAATGTACGTGTACGCCTATTTCTATAGTTTATACTTTTTGCGGTATAATAAAACAGATATTGCATGCTGTGAGGTGTGATATCACGATTTGTCAGCTCTAGAAGGTGATGTTCAACGAGTGCGGAGAGTTGAACATTACCTTCGAGAGCTGATAAATCGTGATATCACACCTCACAGCATGCAGTATCTGTATATTATCTACTCGATCAATGTGAACAAGGCATTATAGGCACTCGTGTTCCTATATGTGTGGTTTGTTTAAATATTTGTGTGCGTTTATAACGGACAACGGAAGCAACTGCCCTTGGAAGCTTCAGTAAATAAAAAAATGCTAGTACTTAAGTTTAATGGTTCAATTCTAATTACATGTATGTTGTATACGGGTTTTGTAAGTCGTGAGAACGAGTACTCACATGGAACTATTATGTACTGATTTGACTTCTAGTTCTAGTACATGAACACTCACTGAAGTAAATCAGGAGATATGCAATACAGTATCGGTAAATAATCACTATGCTATAGTGGTGTATTGTCGTGATTATATTATCAAATATATATAATAAGTAAATAGAATTTCGTAGAATTATCAAAGCTGATTCCTTGAGTAGAATAACCGAGATAAAATCGACTTTGTCGTGAAATCGCTTCGGCGCCAAATTGTTATCGTAAGAGAAATGAGTAAATTATTATTTGGTGATGGATGGCGGAATTGGCAGAGTGGTCTTCTCAATTCAGATTATCCCTTCTGTTCGTGAAACTAATATGTTAGTCTGGTCCACGAATCAAATGACAGTCAGGTTCCGTAAAACGGGTATTTAGTTCGGTCAAATAGGACCATTAGAACCTGTCTGGATATTTTTATGGTATGACTGATCTAGAAATCATCATTGTGATATGTCTCTGACAACACCGACTGTAGGACAATCTCATAATCCCATGGAGATCCTGAACTTACATATGATATGTCTGTCGGAAAAGCAGCAATAGCAAATGTTCCATTGACAATTATACCCGCCAAGATAACCCTAATTAGAAAAAAACGGGGTCAAATGAGAGTTCAGCATTTAACTTGACTCGCTGTGACAGTGATTTATTTTACTTTTCTGGACTCCAACACGGTTTGCCTGTTTTACCTGATCAAACAGCTTGACGAAATGTTTCTTTCGCCGACCAGGCAAATAATATTTATCATTATCTTTTTATTTTACCACTCAAAGATACCGTTTTAGATGCACGTGGCATTGGAACAGAACACCACAACCTTAGGCCGATATTTGCGAAGTTAGCTGCAAAAAGTAACCAAACGACATTTCTTGGCGCGATTTTATTAAATTTAAGGTATAAAATCGCGGAATATCTAACTGTTAAACTGGTCTGTGCTCTCTAAAAAAACTTGAGTGAACTGTTCCACTCGAGTTTGAGTGAAATATATATGTTCACTCAAACCACTCAAGTTCACTCAACTTGAGTGGGATGAATTTCCATTCGCATGCTTGAGTGAATGCCACTCAAGTTGAGTGAAAAATAACTCAAGTTGAGTGAAAATCTCACTCAAGTATTGAGTGGGATGAATTTGCACTCTTATTTGAGTGAAATTTCACTCAAATTTGTTTAGAGAGTGGAATATCTGTTTCCTGCCTCAGGTCTAAATAGTTACATTATTGTCCGTCCAGTAACTCCAGAGCAATCTTCCAATTCTTGGCTGGGCGAAATATTGGCAATATCCAATAATTTGTAGGATATGGCATTCTTTATTGTTGTTAGGACATATATAACAAATAGATTGACTGTTTGACCAAGATATTTGCAAGACAACCCGTATCGAAGACGTTTCTCGTTTTCATTATGTTAAACGCTTAATGGCGTCATTGTGGTATACATGGACCGGATTTTCGTTGCACAGAATGACGTCACAATTTAATGGTTTTTCTCTCACCGTAATACCTCAATAGGTGTGTTAAACATTTGGTTGATATAGAAATGTGACTATTTTTCCAATATAAATTTGAACAAGATGCAACACGTCCGTTCTTTGACTATATCAAAATACCGGCGCCCACTCACAGACATATGCGTTGACCAGATTCGCTGAGATAGGTGACAAATACATCCCCATCCTTGCACTATGGAGCCTCCGTGATTGATCAGCCAAGCGCAATGTTTTGTGACGCTGATTAGAATTTCACACTAGTACCGTGCACACGATCTTCAGAGCTAGAGTTATTTAACTGTACCTGGCCTCGGAGGGGGGGAGGGGGGGGGGGGCTTTCCGGTATTTGCTCGTATCTCCGGAACGACAAAAAATTGAGAGATTGTCATATTGGGGTCATTTTGAACCTATTTGCATGGGCCCCGAGCAGAGGACCATGGTAAATTCAGAATGGCGGCCATGTGGGGGTACCAGAATAGTGATGTTTTCGCCATATTTCTTCAAAAATTACGCAAAAATTCAGCATGTTGATTCAACGCGATTCAATGCATTTTGCTGAAACATATGTCTTAGGGGCCGTTCCCATTTAACGTTCGTTTTTCCATGGTTTAAACCATTTCGTTTAAACCATGCCACGAACGATTGAAAAAACGAACGAAGAAAAAACCATTGCGTTCATTCGATGGTTTTCTATAGAGTTTCTAAGGCTGTGACTTGCTGGAGAAAAAACGATGAAAGTAGTTCCGCCTGAGTGACGTCACACTAAGACACGCCCACACACTGCTTGAATGATGGTAGCTCATACGTGTAGGCTGTTAAACCGTCGATAACAGGCCTACCGGTATATACCCGGCACCGTATTAAACTGACCACGGTGTGTGTGCATTCCGACGAGGATTTATAAATATAATCTATCATGGACTATTCAGTGTTGTAACCCAAACACTGGGACTGCTGATTTAATGACGAGAAGCCGTACACATGATCATTCTGTTCAGAATATTTCAACCTAACTCAATTCATTCTGTTCCGATAACTGGTTTATACAGTTTGTCTTATTTTCTCAAATACATGTATGCTGTCGGCATCAAACAAATAACATATATAATGTTAATATTATTAACCCATGTGTGGCCAGAATGCTTTCTTATGGGACCACTTTGGTTACAGTTTGCGTGTTTGTCAGTTGATTTGTGTTTCTCTTAGTGTACTATCTAATTGTTTTAATATTGAACTTTTCTTTCTATCTAAAACAGGCAATTGAAGAAAAATGGATACTGTGGATATTTGTGAAAATAAAAATAGGGTAGCATGAAATAGTGAGGACAGGGATAAGACTGTTCCATTGAGAGTGACAAAAGATTAATATTTGTATAGAAATGGAAAGAATTAAAAAAAATCATTATGATTAAACGAATCCGCAAACAGCGACATTTCGGAACGCGACATTCGGCACAAACATGCCAAAAGGAAGAGTACGACATTTCGACACAGGACATTCCGGCACGTTTTTTAACGAGCCAAATCATATTAAAAATTACGATTTTCTTATCTTTTTTTTAACATATGTTAACATATAAACAGACTATTTTAAGGGTTACCAAGTTGTAATTTTTTGGCTGCGAATATCTGAGACATTTCTGCAACTTTTTTCACATAAGCAGTGGTTTTAGAAATGTTGTGAATTTCTCAGAGCAAAACGCATTATATAAATATTCTATCACTAGTAAAAACCTCAACAATCAATCGCCATCAACCTTGATATGTGAAAAAAGTTGCCGAAATGTCGCGGATAATCGTGAGCAACTATAATAACCTACAATTTGGTAACCCTTAAAACGGTATGTTTATATATGTTGAACATATTTTAAAATAAGAATGTGAAAATCTTCACTTTTAGCGCTATTTGGTCTGACAAAAAGGGGTGCCGAAATGTTGTACCCTTCACTTTGTGGGAAAATGTCGCGTGCCGAAATGTCACTTGCCGAACTGTCGCGTGCCGAAATGTCCTAACACCGATTAAACACTGATACTGTAACCGTCTTACTATCTGACCACTGAAATTAAATATTACATAATCCCGATATTGATTATCGGCCAGACATATAGTTTCAAGATCAAAACAAACACCCGGCCCCCACCAACGGCACCGCACAACTCAGCCTAGACAAGATTCACCAAAATGTATTGTATTGTTGAATGATTGGTATTATTTGTATTTAAAGCCGCTTCCCATACGGATTTCGCGGCCCATCAACTCAATGTTTTATTTACATTTCACGGTACTTTTCTTAGTTCGTTTAAGATCTTTAAAATATTAAAATAAATAATAAACAACAATAAGAGAGCAGAGGGAGATATAAATAAAAGTAAGGAAGAATCGGCTAATTCACTCGAAACCGCAGAATTTTAAAATGAACGCTCGATTTAAGTTTTTGAGCACTCCATGTCAGCGTCCTCATGGACAAAGCAGTAATTGATAGTAAAATGTGTGTGACCGTAGGTCCAAAACTTCATTGCGCACTGAATTACTTTAATTATTTGGTTAATTTGCTGGACACAGGAAGTCAGCAAGGGTTAGGGTTAGGGTTACCCCTCCGACCCCTCAACTTCGCTGTTTTCTTAACCCTTTCACCGATTAAACCCGGTGTACGGGGATAACGAGAGTGCCACCCGTACGACCATCCCCGGTAGACCGGGTTAGCTTTAAACCTGTTTGGCCATCACGATGGGTACAGCACTTTTATTTTTTTGCATTCGTTTTAACGGAAACCTATCAAACACTGTATACTTCTGGAAAGTCAAAACCTTGATCAATTTTGATTCTCGAAATTGTTTGTTTGTTCCGCAAAAGAAATAAAGCAAAATTAGATGTTGAACGAAAAAAATCGGAGCGAAAAATGCGTTTTTTCCCACATACCGTGTGACGGGCCTCTCGGCAGCAAGCCGCAGAAATGAAAAAAATCATCGAAAACCTCATCCTAACTCCTGTATTTTTGATGTTACACGACTGGTAAAGCGTGGTGAATATTCCCCAGACGATTAAAACTGCCAACGACAACCGCCAAAGTTTATTTCCATATTTTTACGAGTCTTGATCCACAAAGTTTGACAACCAACTTTCTATTTCGCCCAAGATGGTTGCCGCCTTCGGACGACGAGCCAATCGGTATGCGTAATTTCGCCCACGTGATCTCCATCCGCCAACAGATAAGAGGCGCGTAGACAGTGGCTGGAAAAATGGAATTACATCATTTTCAATCCAATCGTATCCTCCGTTTTATTTTTGCCATCCGTCCCAGGTCATGTCATGTACAGAAAGGGGACAGCCCACGCTTTCCAATGAGAGGTCAAACATTGCAAATGGCCGAGTACAACTCGAGGTAAACACTGTCAAATGCGATCGAAAAAAGACGATTTCTCCGTTGAATTTTGACGTTTTCAAGTCGAGAAAGTACAACCTAATTTTGTATGCTATTTTATTTATTTTGCTATAAAACTGGAGCAAATAACACCGGAGTGTTCATTGTGGAGACGGGGTCCCTATGTTTTTCTACAAATCTCAGACGCAAACACGTTTTCTAACATTCCAAAGACAACATATACAAATTTCAACAGTTCTCAGGGAATTGATCGTCAGCAGGTCACTTTTGTCAGGGGAAATAATCGGCGAAAGGTCGACGGTTTTTCACAGACCGACTATGGTGTGACGTGTGAAACATCAACACCTCCAATTTCAATTGTCAAGCAGTCTTATAATCTCTTTCTTTGAACTTGTTTTGATATCTTTGGCAGAGAATTCCTCTACGGGAAATTCATGTCGAGTTAATTTGGGAACAATCGGGCCTAACTGAGAAGAAAATAAATACAATAATATAGATTCATGGAAATAAAAAAACGTTAAAACTTTTCAAATCCAGTTAATAGCCTTGCGTCCGGTTTACAATTATTAGAGGTCAATAGCCGCGTGAAATAAAGATCACTAAGACTTAGTTGAATTTGCAATCAACGCCTCTAAGTATTACCCGACATGAAACTGATTGCTTCACACAGTGAAACTAACAACGCACTTCGCCGATGGCCGACATATACAAACAACTCTTTAACCGGAAGATAAAGTATTCAGATTATTTTCTGCGATTCAGTATCAACAGGTCATTTATGAAGGAAGGTTCACCTGTCGGTGTCATTAACACATTTATTTCCAAAATCGACCGTAGTTCATGTCTTACATGTATTTCGCGTTATGACGTTAAACACTCTATGGTTGTCGGTTATGTTCTATGTATTCTGCAAAAGTGGCAAAGAATACCCATAATATGTCATTTATTCCGCGCCAGATATACCCTATCAATTATCCAGGTAAGAGAATATAATTCAAATATATATTCATTAGAGATAAACGAAACGTTTTATTTCAATTGGATTAGGAAAACCTCAGGACATGGACATACCGATTAAACGTTCAATAGTATGGAAGAAAGACGTTTCGGAAAAAAAATATTTGTCGGGATTCCATTTTGGGCCGCGGTATGCGTATACGACAAGCGGCCCCAAAATTTGGTGCAATCGTCTGAGAAGCTACGAAACGGCCAAAGATACGGACATTTAGAAACCGGGACAGATTACCAATAAATTTCATGTCCATTTTGAAAACCGGGACGTTTCGATCAAAATAGAACGGGGGGAAAACCGGGAGGCGTCACCGCGGGCTGGTGTGTCGTTTGTTCCTACACGTACATATAGCTATCAATATAATAGACTCTCTATATAATCCAAATTCAGATAACAATAAATAATGCGATCGGGGATAGAAGGAGATAGAGCCATTTAGGACGAACCAAATAATCAGTGTCTGACGCGATGGTATCGTCTCAAACCGGGGCAAAAATCTGTGCATTACTTTCGTTTGTCTTCTAATTATGCAGCTGAACTTCAGCATCTAGTTACACGTAAAAGTAATTTATTGCCTGTCCAAACGTCAGAGAATTCGGCGTTGAATTAACGGATTCTTTTCTCAGTGCCCACGTAGATTGCGTTATCAGGTTGGATAATGCGAACATCACGTGATTGTATTACTGCGCCTTCGTTTTCCAGCGAACGATCGAACGATGGCAAACAAAGAAGGAAAAAAACGCAATGGTTTTCTGTAAAACGAACGACTTCGTTCACTGGCGAATGAACCAATGCGTTTAATGGGTTTTTCAATGGTTTTCCACGAAAATCAAAACGATAGGTGTAGAACGACTTGGGTTTTTTTCAGAGATTTAAACGAACGAAGCAAAAACGTTAATTGGGAACGCTACCCTAGCATCACCAAAAAACACCACCTGATTTGTTCCGCCTCCCTTCCTTCCCCCATTAACTCTACCAGGCCTGGGGAGCGGGGGCCAAAATGCCCCCCCCTACCAAACTTTCTGCAATATCTCCGAAACGCAAAAAAAATGGAGAGCTGAAACTTCGTGACGTTATAGGTTATCATATTGGGGTGATTTTCACCCTGTTTGCATAACTCCACGAGCAGGGGAAAATGGGTAAATTCAAAATGGCGACTATATTGGGTACCAGAAAAAGTGATGTTTCGTCATATTTCTTCAAAAAAATTCCCTTTCTGTACGGAAAAGTGGTTAAAACTTATTTTATTCCATATCAAATTATTATTTACTAATTTATCATGCAGTTTTTGCGAAGAAAAAACAAAATAAAAATTCGAAGATTTTGACAGAAAAATCGTCCAAAAATGCTCTTTTTGAAAATGACGTCATCATGGCGGCCATCTTGCATTTTTTTACATTTTCTTGTAGAGCTTGACCCAAAGATATAGTGTGGTAGGTTTCAGCCCTCTATCCTTAGCCATAGCGAAAATATATAAGGGGGCACTTTCCGCACCCCCCCCCTCCCCCCAAGGCTGCGGGACACCCCAAATCGCCCAGGCCAGATAGGGGTAAGAAGGAATAATCAGCAATGTCAGCATTGTTATAGTCTCTCTTGTATAGTCGGTCATTCATATTTTTGCTTAAGATACAGGGCTGAACATGAACATTTCTGTTCGGACTATTGGCTATTCCCTCAAATTAAGAAAATATGGCATGTCTGGATATATATTTTATTTATTTATTTATTTATTTATTTATTTATTTCCAAGGATAACCTACGGGAACAAGTCCCATTCACAGGCTCCGACAGCACATACATATAAATATTAATAAACTGATTGTACATAAATAAAAACACTTACTAGATATTAACGGCATATATACATGTTATAAACACTTGAATTATAAAACTGAATAGAGCTAAGATCGTGCATATTTTACTCAACTAAAATTACATAGAAATTAAAAAATAATTTTTAGGTACAGTTGGTAACATTAACACGTCAAATGCACTAAAATTATAAAACTGTATGGCGTAGTAAAAGTAATGAGATCGTGCAAATTTTTAACGACTAATATTAATTTTCACAACAGACAAAAACAAAAAGATGTCATGATAATTCAAATGTACATGCTAAAACAGTTCTTTAAGTTGGCGTTTAAATGATGTTGACTGGCTAAAAATATCAAGACTATTGTTATCCTTTATAATATCATTAAAATTGTTCATGATTCTTATTAAAGGCGAATATTTGTGTACATTTATTCGACTTCGTCGGGGTCGGAAAAGAGGACAACTTCTTAAAACTCTGGTTGGCACACTAAAACTTAGCCTGATAAAATATAATCAGAGTCATAAATACTATTCACACATTTATGTAAAAACATGGAATCTAAAAATACCCGTCTTTTAAACAATGTTGGTAAACCGAAAGAGGAACACAGTTCCTCATATTTGTTGCCATCGTAGTGATGGCCCAATTTAAAACACAAACATTTAATAAATTTTCTCTGCACACGTTCGATATGGTCAATATTTGTTTGTTGCCACGGATTCCAAACAACTGAACAGTATTCAAGGTGGCATCGAACGTGTGTGATATACAGTGAAATAAGAGTGTTATGTTCCTTACAACTTTTGCTGTTTCCTCTTATGAAACCAAGCATTCTAAAACCTTTACTGACAATGTGTTTAATATGACAAGTAAAATTAAGATCGGAAGCTATATATTTATAGGCCATTGACAGTCGTGCGTTCACGCGACCGGATATGTTCAGTGTTTATACGTTAAACATGTAGCGTGATTGACTGTTTCTAAGGATTACAGGTGCGTGTAACCTTGCACACTTCAATTTTCGTTTTTTGTTTCTCAAAATAAAAAATTGAAATTTGACCGTCAGTTTTCAATTTTCGTTTTTTGTTTCAGTAATCTCAAAATCAACATTTGAAATTTGACCGCCAATTTTCAATTTTCGTTTTTTGTTTTCCGGTTTCTCAAAATCAAAAGTTGAAATTTGATAGTCAATTTTGAATTTTCGTTTTATGTTTTGCTTCGCGCAAAAATGAAATCAAATATTGAAAATTGCCTCGTCCGATTCAGTTTTTTTATATTAACTTTGACTTATCAACGTTAAATGCGAAGACGCAAGGGTTATGACGTCACGTTGGGTACAAGGAGTAGAACAGAAAACGCAAGAGAGGTCGTAAAAAGAGGTGTGCAGCGTCAGAGACATGGGAGCTTCACTAAAGACGGCGGCCTTCCAGACAGATCTGGACAGGTGGCATCCCGATGTTCTGTTTGATTACTGTCATTAAGGCTTTGGCCAATCAGGACGCAGTCTTGGATGTTCCCAGTTTTAGGAATAGAGGTTTAGAACAACAAACATGCAGAAAACCATTGGTTATAGTTTTAAAATATAGTGCTTATAAACATAACAGCAAAAAACGTAACACCAATAAGAAGAAAGCATCGCAGTGATAGGCCGCGAAATCCGTATGGGACACACTATCTTGTTCAACGCATTAACTTCACACACACCCCCATCTCCCCCACCCCCGAGATTATGATTAGGGTACTCGCTGATTTATTATACTACTCTAGCGGGAATGGCCCCACCTACTAAACTTTCTGCGCCATCTCCGGAAAGACAAAATTGGAAAGCTGACACTCCGTGACTTTATAGTTTACCATATTGGGTCATTTTGAGCCTATTCGCATAACCCATCGAGCAGCCAAGATGGCGGCCACGTGCGGTATCAAAAAAGTGATGTTTGCGTCATTTTTCTTCAAAAGTTTTGCTTTTCCGCGAGGAAAAGTGGTGAAAAAACACAGTAATATTTGCTAATTGTTCATGCAGTTTTTGCAGAGAAATCGCACAAATAAAAGGCCCACTGTCGAATGTTGGTTGCAAACCACACTGAAGTAAATTTTCATTGGAGTTTGGAAGTCTCCACGATGTACACTCATTTGGAAGGCATTTCCTCATTTCGGCTCTGAAAAGAAAATTTATTCATCTTGTGAAATTTTCAGGAAGCAGAACAGGATGAAAAACTGTATTTCCCAATTTGTACAGTTTACAGCATTATCTGTCTTCTTAATTCTCGATGAACTGAATCATGGACGGATGGATGGATGTACTCGGGCGCTCCATCGCACGATCCCTTAATAGTGTCACATATACACAGTGTAATCCCCACATTCTTATTAAACGACATACCTTCTTTTTCCATAACTACAGAAGTATCCCATAATATCTCCATCTGTCAAGTCCCCTCATTCTCTCTTCTCGGACCGATTCTTAATGGCAACTTTGACAAATTTTCACCGTGGACACTCATAATTAAATCTCCCAATAGCCACTCATATAACTTAATAACAACAATAAACATTGTAAAGCGGCCCGGTAGATATCCAGCTGTAACATCGACACTAATTCGAACATTGAAGTACAAATTTATGCCCAGGGGATAGTTTAATTCAATATAAGTGAAACAAATCCCATCGTCAAGTTACATTTTGCTTTCACCATTATTCGAGAGCGATTTACTTTTTGCTCCCTTTTGTATCACAGACGATAATTAATCACAGCAGAGAGGAAGATTTTTTGAAAGTTGGTTGCTCATGCTGCTTTTTTTAGATCGTATCTAACCTATTTCTGCAATTTTTCATACTTAAAAGAAATTGAGTAATGTAATTGTTGTCTAACGCCCTGTGAGAATCGAATATTTTTAATTACCGTATAGTTATTCCATATTTTATAATCATCTCTAGTCATGGTTTGTCTGACCAAGCTGTACCATGGGTCTGCCATAATGAAGGCCAGCCGTGTTATTTTAAGACTCCCATGTTCTCTCCGAATATGTGCATATTTAAATAAATACAGAGTCAGACAATGTGCTGGATATTTCTTTCCACGTTTTTTGTATTCAGATATTCTTGTTAGTTTGTCTTAAGAGACTCCGACATCTCATTTCCACTCAGACTTCACACGGATTATCTCACACCTTCGTCCTCGTCAAAACCACGCTCTCGTCGGATTACAACGAGATTTTCGAAAGACAGCAAGTCTGCTTCCCTCCTTTTCCCTGCATTAGATTAACCGTTCAATTATTAGATGCACTGAACGCGCTTTCGTATAAATGTGGAGCGGATATTATACAAACCAAGCACATAGAAGCTATTCATCTATCGTAGGGTGTGTAGGAGCGAATAAGGGAATCGGCACCAGACCAATAAAAGATAGTAAACATCTGTCGGACAAGTGAATTGTTTCTGATTTTTTTCTGCTCTGTCGCAACTCTAAATCGAGAGGGCAACCCCACCAAGATGTTGTTAGGTTGTAGCACTTGAATTAAAGTACCTTTTGCAGAAATATGGAAGTCTAGCCCTAATTAGGGAATCGACGAGATGCAAATTTTGCGTAAACATTGCTGCCAATTTAAATCTTTCAGTGGTCTAAGGCCAAACCCTGGTGTGGACGGAATTGAAAGCCTTCATATTAACCTCCATTAATCTGACCACTAAAAATCGGAACTAGAAAGGGACCGGATTGCGAACGTAAACCACGGACTGGGATCGCTTCTCAATTACGGACCTTGAAAGGGTACACACGTGAACAGCGGAATTAAATCGCTTCCAGATTACAGGTTCTGGAAGGATGCATGTAAACCACAGAGCGTAAATTGTGTTAATCTATCATACGGAGTACCGTAATGGAAATTGAAATTTTATTCCCCACAATTGCGGAAATATTGCATGTTGTTGGTTTCTTTTTCCTATAACTGTCGGAATGCATGACACTTGCATGCGAGAAAATAATGGACTTCGTTTCCAATCATAATCCATTAGAACAAAGGCGTAATACTGTCAAGTATCGGTTCACTTCTGAACTGCATACTGACCGTACATACAACAAAAGTCGCTATCTACTCAGTTCTCTTGTGTGTTCGTCCTGCCGCATAGTTGACAGCTGATGCGATTTGAATATAATACTCCCATGTACATTCGAAGATGTATTTAGAGTTCAGAAAAAATTCTCTAGCAGAAACATGCCGTCATTTTGACACCCCTGCAGCGATGAAAACTCGAGCATATGGTCTAAAGAAGCAGATTTGTAATCAGGCCCCTGGTGGTCATCTTGGATTTACCCATAATTTCTTAACATTTCCGAGAATCCTTTCCAAAATCGATGAACCGAACTATTCGAAGCTTGGGCTACACGATCTATGAGTTGGGCTCTCTAAAATCGTCAGGAACTAAAGTTGTCTATCAAACAAATATAGCCAGCATTGCGAAATAAAGCGTAGGATTGTCAAGTAAGGAATTAGTCACAGTGCACTACAACAGTAAATATGGTAACCTTGTTCCAATATTGGATCTCCCCTTATAAGGTGATACCGCGCTGAACTGAAATATTCAAATTTGACAGACAGCTTCACGATTGATGACAAGACACCTTTATCGTGTGAGCCTATCTCGCAAATGTCTTCTCATGATCGTTCCAACCGTTTTGGGCCAACTTGAATTGAGCTAATTGCCGGCAACCGATTCGCCGATTTGCGGGAGACATGTTCGACCACATAATCACAGTCCAGTAAATATGCTAATGTTCCGCACTACCTCATGGATTCACAGATTGATATATTTTCTTCAGTGTCCCAGGTGTTAACTTTTTTGACGAATTAATCACACCCAGCACACAACTTTGTTGAATGACGTCGTCCCACCTACGTATTCCTCAACATGTATTATTTTGATGAGTGAGACGATAGATATCTCTCTTCATTAAACTTTTTGTTATTTATTTTAAAACACAGTTCTTATAACCATATGTATTGAACAAAGAAATGTAAAATGAATCCAAATAAAGCATAGTGTTGACCGACCGTGAAATCAGTATGAGACGCGGTCCTTAAACTACAGGTTCAAAGAATATAAATGATAAATGTACATTATATAACCCAATCAATAACCCACTCCTTGAATTCGAATTCAAATTGATACGTGGTTAGTGACGTCTCGTGTCTATTTATAAAATTACGTCTGCCGTTTGAAGAGAACTGGCGCCCGGATAAACCAAGGGCAGCACGAAATGTCTGCGTATAAAGGGACCTGGTGTGCGGAGATGGGAACCTCTAAATTTTTAAACATTTAGGTTCACGTAGCGGTTTTAATGGACGAAGAAACTCGAACTACTGGCATGAAAGCGGTAATAAGAGGTAACAATAACGACTTTAATAATAATATATCAGGAAGGTTGGATGGATTGAACCACTTTGGAATACCAATTCATGTATCAACACTCGGAATAATTCCTTTCGCGTAGAAGACTTTATTGACTTTTTCGCACAAAAAAATGTTTTCTAAATGTGTCATTATGTTGAAATATTTACTTATTCTAAGGCACTCTCGACAATGGATAGATCAGATGCTACTGTTTGCTAACTTCGTTTGGCTCAGAGAATCAAAGCGCCATCGCTGACTTGTATCACACTATACCTGATCTGAACTCCACACCTCAGAAGGTTTATCATATTATAGATGAAGATATCGAAAGAGTAGATCAAACGGCGTATTCCATAACTCTTTGCACGACACTTGTTCATCAGCACATGAAAAGCTTATATTTCCGCCTGGCATTAAAATTGCAGTACAGACCGGGACATCTTTGCAGGTGACTAGTTTGAAACGACAAGTTCACCAGATACCAAGATGCGAATGGTAATGTTATCAAAGCGTGGGGATATACTGTTGTCCGTGTTGGTTTTCTGAAACGCGACTTGTCTTCGAAACTGCTCGAGTTCAGCCCAGCCTTGAAATAGGTGATTGTCGATTACCGTCAAGGTGAAACTCGGAATGCGAAGCACTGCTAGCCCCCCCCCCCCCGAAATGTGTTGAAAATCTTGATGTCAAATGGCGCATCTGGTACATACTTACGACTATATTTTTTACGAATGCAAAGACATGAAGCGATTTTTTTGAAGTTAAACATATATTCCTGGAAGTTTTGAAATCTAAATTTAATGAAAATCAGTATGGGAAACGACCCGTAAACTACAGGTTCAGAGAATCCAAATGATAAATGTACATTGTATTACCCAATCTATAACCTACTCCTTGAGTTCGAATTCCAATTGATACGAGGTTAGTGAAGTATCGTGTCTATTTATAAAATTATAACTGCCGTTTGAAGACAGACTAGTCCTCTGCTAAACCAAAGGCAGTTCGAAGCGTCTGCGTAGAAATAGACCTGGTGTGTGAATATGGGAACCTGTATAGTTTTAAAATATTTAGAGACGCGTAGCGGTAATAACGGAGGACGAAAATCTTTACAGGTGACTAGTTTGAAACGACAAGTTCAACCAGATCACAAGACGCGAATGGTAATTTTATCAAAGCATGGGAATATTTTGATTTCCGTTTTGGCTTCCTGAACCGCGACTGGTCTTACAAACAGCTGAGTTCAGGCCGGCCTTGAAATAGGTTAGCGGTGGGATGAGTGGGTTGTCGATTACCGTCAAGGTGAAACTCGGGATGCGAAGAAAATGGTTGAAATTCTAGATGTCAAATGGCGCATCTGGCACATTTTCACAGCATATTTTCGACTTTTGTCTTTGCATTAGTGAAAAAATAAAATTGTCATGAAACGATTTTTTCAAGTTAAACATATAATTCCTGGAAGTATTGAAATCTAAACTTTAATGAAATGTTACGTTCTGCTGCATTTTGACAGAGAGGTTCATTTACACACGTTTATTGTACCTCCAGACAATGAAATCCTTTAAGCCTTTTAGTTTTTTTAATTTGTGGGTGTAGACGTGACGTTTTTTTTGACGGTCACTGTTTTTGACCCAAAATAGTTGGGTCAAATATGACTAAAAATGTAATTTGGTCTCAAACTCTTTCGGTCCGTCACGTCTATTCAGTTTGACCCAATTCTTCTCGCTGTGTAATTTAACATGATGAAGTTTCGTTGTGCTTCAGTGGAAGGGTACAGACTGACTGAAATATTTAATCTGCATCTATTCTTTATATTACGGACCACCAATCGTTAAAAATCTAACATTGATTGTTAGTCTGGGTTTGGGGGAAATTATCTTGAGAGTTCGCTATTTAACCAGATTCCGTCACTTTGTCGAATTACACGAGAATATTTAGAACATCGACGAAATTCCGATAATATCGAGTATTGCTTCTCCTCAGTGATTTCGCTTGGTCGTTAAAATGCTTTCATTGTCTGGAGGATTCAGAGAGGAAGCCCTAGGCGGCAGTCAGCGTGCAACTGTTGATAGTATCATACAATTTTATCATATCCGCACGTCTATACAATGCCGCACAAGAGAAACGATCGTTATAGGGAAATTGCTCTCAGGTATGCGGAACCGCAAACGTGTGAGGAACATTACACTTATTAGTTGGTCTAACATATAATCAGGGGCAATCCTCTCACGGCGAAGGAAAAATTGATAAAATGATATCATTCGGGTAATTTGTATTCAGCACAGGGCTAATATTTGACGGAATTGTAGACGAGAAAAATTGCCTTTGGGAAATCTTGCTGTGAATTCCAAAAACATGGCTATTATATTACTTAATAACATTTCCATGATTAGTCATGCCTGACAGTCGAGAACAGGGATCGTGTCTATATGCCTAGAAAATCGGTAGCATAGCTTATGATGAAGTCAACACCTTTTATTACGAAGTCCACACATACATTGATTACACAATAAAGATTCTACACTGAACCCTAATTGTTGGTCTGGGTCTCGCTTACCGCCTCAGTCAATGGTGGGTTTATAGCTATTCTTCTGTCGTTCAGTAATAGTAATGGCAGTATTCGCTAACCCGTAATTACGTGACATTTATTGCCCAGGTCTGCTTTTGGGAACCCACTGTTTGCCCGGCCAATACGAATCCTCCACTCTCCGCTTTGCCGAATATAAACTTCAACTTCAACGATTTCTCGCGAACATAACATACCACATTGGCATTAACAAGAAACATTTCTCTGCAAGTGCATCGATGTTGTCAATTTTATCATATCCAAAATTCCATTTGTGATCATGTGAAAGGCTGATATATTACTTTGATAGCAAAAACATCTACATAGGCGAATACATAGACAGTTTAGAACTAACATGGAATATATACTTTCTTTATATGTTTTTCTATAGCTTGGTTTATCGCGGTACTGAAGCCAGTGATCCTTTGACATTCGCCTCTGAACAGACAACAAATTAAGTTCTTCAAACTGTGCAACAACGAGATTCGTTGTGCTTCAATGGAAAGGAACTGGTTTACTGAAGTATTTTGGTGCATCCATCCTTTAAATTACAGACCACAAATCGTTAAAAAAAACGTTGACTGTTAGTCTGGATTTGGAGGGGTTATCCTGAGGGTTCCGCTACTCAAACAGTTTCCGCCATTTTGTACAATAAAGATAGAATAATTACACGAAAATATCGAAGATTGCTTCGCCTCCGTGATTTTGCTTGGCGATTAGAATACTTTCATTGTATGGTGGATTCAGGCAGGAAGCCCAAAGCGGCAGTCAGCGTGCAACAGTTGATAGCATCATACAATTTCGTCATATCCACACGTCTGTACAATAGCGTACTAGGGAAGCGATGGCTATATGACAATTGCTCTCAGGTATGCGGTTCCGTAAACGTGTGAGGAACATTACAGTTATTAGTTAGCCTAGCATATAATCAGGGACAAAAAATTCAGGGTATCACGGCGAAAGAAAAATTGATAAAATGATATCATTCGAATAATTTATATTCAGCGCAGGATTAATATTACACGGAAATGTAGACGAGAAATATTGCCTTTGGGGAAACCTGCTCTCAATTCCTTAAACATGTCTATTGTATTACTGATTAACATTTTCATGATTAGCCATGTCTGACAGTCGAGAACAGGGATCGTGTCTATATGCTTATATGCAATATAGGTATATGCAATTTTGCGAAAACGGTAGTTCTCTTGTGTAAACCATAGGTCAAGTCCTGAATTATACCTCCAAATGAGGTTTGCTGCAACTCGTTGAAGGCAAATTCATTTTTAGCCCAAAAGTACTCCATGGGTATTTTCTCTTCATATGCAATTTTTATTTCCATTTTAATTAGGAAATTAAAAAAAGAAAAACAGATGATGTCCATTCGTTTAACCTTAAAAACGGGGGTGGGGGTAGGTGGGCGAGAACATTATTCAGGATTTTATGTATTATTTATTAACCGATTTCACTTTTCCGCTTTTTCCCACGACAGCAGGGTGTCTTACTCCTGTCTCCCCCATGTCAAATTGCCATGTAGGAGGTATCATTCAAAGTATGGTACGTTTCGTAATGACATCCTGACTCAGGACAAGACTTAAGTTTGACATTATAACTGGAACTATCTCTACTTTCAATGTTAAAAGAATGGACCTTTCTGTTTGATTTCCTGATAAGAGTGCAAGAAACATAAACATGGACACTTTTTGCATGCGAAGAGGGAATAGCCATGGAGTACTTTGGGGATAAACTCAAGTTGCCCTACACATTTGTAGCGAAATGTCCATTCCTGGGACGTGGGCCATGGTCTAGTGCTACCACTTTTAGGTGTGCGGGGCCGTCCACGCATACTTAGGCATTTATCCTTAATTAGAGATCGTGATTAACATTTTGACGAACGCTCTATCCTAACAATGTTGTATAGTAACGTCCTTCAAGCTATCGTCGTTTCTTATAAAGAAAATTACATATGAAAGGCGTATCTTTAATACGAATATCAATTTGTCAAATGCAATTTTCCTCAGAAGTACACGTGTGGGAATATTAAACATATTAGTTGATTTAACTTGTATATAAGCAGAGACAATCCCTGGTGAGGTGGACAGGATGAAACGACAAAACATTCAGCTGATTTGTATTCAGCACAAGACTAATATTTGATGAAAATAAAGGCGAGAACTATTGCCTTTGGGGATTCCTGTTGATTGTGAATTTCAAAACCTGGATATTGTATTACTGAATAAGGCTTCCGTGTCTGTCAGGCAAGAAATGGACTTGTGTGTGTACGCGTGGAAAATCGGAAGCATATTTTGCTATGAAGTCCAGACATACATTTACATTACAAAGATTCTACTCTAACTCCAACTAGTTGGTATCTCGCTTTCCGTCAAAATCAATATTTGCTTTACAAATCCTTTACTGTCCCTGTGCCACAGTATTCGAATACCCGTATTTACGTGATTCATGTCTGCACTCGACAACTTCCCTAAATTTGACAAGTGATTTACACAAAGCTCACTTTATTCGGCAACATTTGAGATTAACCATATTTGGCCTGTCGATTTGGAACCTGTCCAGGCTTCGCGGGACTATTTCGGTTCCCCTTAAATATTTTTCTTATCTCTTGAACTAGGGGGATGAAACTTACCACACTATACCCTTGAGTCAAGCACTACTAGAAAATGTAACAAGATGGCGCCCACGATTAAGTCACAGTCGTGTTATTTTCAAGCAGGTCATTTTTGGACGATTTCTTTTGGTCAAGTATTCGAATACTCGTATTTACGTGATTTATGTTATGGGGCTATTGTCTGCACTCGACAACTTCCCCAAATTTGACAACTGATTTACACAAAGCTCACTCTATTTGGCAACATTTGAGATTAACCATATTTGGCCTGGGCGATTTGGAACCTGTCCAGGCTTCGCGGGACTATTTCGGTTCCCCTTAAATATTTTTCTTATCTCTTGAATTAGGGGGATGAAACTTACCACACTATACCCTTGAGTCAGGCACTACTAGAACATGTAACAAGATGGCGCCCACGATTAAGTCACAGTCGTGTTATTTTCAAGCAGGTCATTTTTGGACGATTTTTTTTGGTCAGATTTTTCGATTTTTTTTATTTACGTGTTTTCCTCGCAAAATTTGCATGATAAATTAGTAAATAATAATCTGATGTGAAATAAAATATCCTTTTTCCCCACATTTCCTCTCAGTAAAGCAGGAAATTTGAAGAAAAATTACGAAAACTTTTTCTGATCTTATGCAAATAGGCTCAAAATGACCCCAATATGATAAACTACAAAGTCGCGGAGTGTCAGCTCTCAATTTTTTTGTGGTTCCAGAGATAGGGTAGAAATATTGGTAGGATGTGTTATTCTCCCCCCCCCCGTCCCTTCCTTCCCTGCCAGGTCTGGTAGGGTTAAAGACTACGAGCATCTTTATATATAATTCAAATGTGGCCGCAAAAATACGCATATTCCAGTTTCGAAGTCAATTTGAGTTAGCTCGTGTACGGCCACCTAGCTCAAAATATTGTTGAAATTGACGACGTAAGTCTGGTGTGGCTTTTTTGATTGTTTCCTCGAGCCGGAGAGGGAGGAGGGTATAACTTGTAACCCACGTCACTTGTCAAATGGTTCACACGCGAGGTGGCGCTAATTGTTGTAACCTGGTGAAGCAATTCTGACAAGCTTGGACTGGAGCTTCGGAAAGGACATGCATTCTCTCGGGAAGATGGGCGCTCCTTGTTGTCGATTTCATTCAATATAATCCGTATGTACTTACGAATATTAATTTATTAACCCTGTCTGGCCTGAGCTTTTTTGGGAAGTATCCTGGCCGGGGGAGGGGGGGGGCGAAATGGCCCCCCTAATTATTGTTTTTACCCCTGGAACTAAGGGGCTGAAACTTACCACACCATACTCTTGGGTCAAACTCTGCCAGAAAATGTAAAAAAATCCAAGATGGTCGCTTTAATGACGTCACAGAGACGTCATTTTCAAAAACGGCATTTTTGGTCGATTTTTCGGTCAGATTTTCCGAATCTTTTATTTATGCAATTTCTCCGCAAAAAAAAGCATGATAAATTAGTTAATATCAATGTGATGTGAAATAAAACAGTTTTTGTCCATTTTTCATCGCGGGAAAGCGGAAATTTTGAAGAAATATGATGAAAAAAATCACTTTTCTGGCATCCCACGTGGTCGCCATCTTAAATTTACCCATGATCCTCTGCTCGGGGGTCATGCAAATAGGCTCAAACTGACCCCAATATGATAAACTATAAAGTCACGGAGTTTCAGCTCTCCATTTTTGTCGTTCCGGAGATAGCGTTTGGTAGGGTGGCCATTTTATCCCCTCCCCCAGGCCAGGTATGGTTAAACACAAGGTTAATTTACATAGGCGGATAATCCTAACAATTCATGTATATATCGAGTTGTTTCGCAAATCTGCCTTTGGATAAAAAGGACTTGTTACGAAACACATCACAAACAGCGGCACCAATGTCGAGAGAGTAGACAATATTGTGTCACTGCCCGAATAAAACAAATTTAGCTCGAGTGTTCCAGACCATATAGGATGATAAGTATAATGGATCGGTCGATTTACTTTGCGGCATCAGCTCATTGCAAACGGAAAGGATTTCTATTTCGACACATAACACATAACATACCATCTCGTTTCTTGTATTACAACGAAAAAACAAAGCAATCCCGTTCGAGGCGATCAGATACCCACTCATTCCAGTGACCCTGGCATCTTTTCAAATAATCCAACAAACACATAGCATGACATTGATGTGAAAAGTTGCCAACTCTGCTAGATGCCAGCAAACTGTCAGACTCTACAGCGTAAGCGTGTTTGCCTGCATAAAAACTGCGTTTTGTCGATGAAAAGAAACGAAAAAAAAACCCCGAAAACAAATCAGTTCTGATAGATCATAAAACAACACAACACAGGATTCAATAAAATAAATGATACCCTGCTATATTCTTGGCAGTTTATACACAATTACTAATTACATGTTAAAAATTATGTTGCAAGAAATAGCAGGAGGAGGGCACGATTACTTTGGGATAGAAGTATCCGTCATCTTCTTAATTCACGGGTATACCTTTTACGAAATCTGTAAGCCATCCGGGCAGTGCTAGAATCATATCCTAGATTATGGGTTGACATCTACCGTTCTGGTAGATAATTCTCTGCGGACTATGCTCTAAAAATGTTTGAAGTTTTCGTGGTAATTTATCTAATTAGTTTTACCTCTTCCAGTAGGTCCCGTCACTTCCATCATAGTTTGATGGCGACGGGATTCGCAGCATTTGTGGTATATAACTTTTCCTCTTCGAGGAATAAACCCCACGATGCATTTTCGGCCCTTTATAGTCTGCCGTACTGTATATTTTCTCGTTGTATGATTGATATGCTGAACGCGGTGTTACATTTTATTCTCTCTCTCTGATCAATATGCAAGCTTTCCAAATGTCTTCTTAAACTGAACGGCCTAAGCCTAAATTTTGAATAGATTTTAAGTTCTACTTTACTCAGATAGTATTCACATAATGTTGTAAATTAACTCCGTATATAACAATAACTAATTTGACGGATTTGAGTCTGTTTGCACAAGACATTCACATATGATGGCTCATTCCCATTCTGCACATATTTCTTCATTTGGAAAGTATTTCAGTGACAGTGTAATATAACAGTATTTTCTGGTTTCATTAGTACATATACTTCCTAAATTGTATAAGAGGATAAACGAATACATTGATTTATATCATGCAACATCCGAACTATCCGCCTATCACGATCATAAACATTGTGTCGTGGAAAAGATTTGTACTACAATCTGACGTGACTACCATTCTAGAAATGTTCCAAGAGAGTTGCCCTAATGATATATGCAGTCAGATATTCATGGGTTTTGTACGATTCGATAGTATTTTGTAGTCAATGTGCGATATTTATGACCGAATCTAAGAAAGTTGGAATGGAGTCGGTTTGGTGTATGGACTTTGTTTAACAAGTTTCTATTAAAAAGACATATTCTATGAAGGTGATCATCACACGTTTCCCACTATCCAGAGAACGCTACCAGGCGAAATATGTATATATTGTATGCGGTTCCTTCTGGAATATTGCTATTTAGAAATGGGTCATTATCTATGTCACACACGTAATCGTCTCACTCGAATGCACAGACGGTGCGAGAGTAATCTCTTTCCAAGTTATTAAAGTTATACACCAAGCTTGTCTTCATAAAGATATTCCGCCAAAAGCATCCGTTCTAAATTTCTCAAATTCTGCTATAAATATTGAAATACTGCCGACAAACACGACGGTAAGAACAACATCTCTGACACTGCTCTATCGGTGTTCGTTCTGGACTATCAGTGATTCCCGTCTAGTCCAGCAAATGGTGATGTTTATCCGTCAACGCATTGCTAAAATGCAATAATTCAAAGCCACGAGATCGTCTATATAAGGTTTGATGAACGAGAAGAAACCGGCTTTGAAGTGGTTACATTTTTTTTCCATATGTAGGCGTATTAGTGCCAAAAGTGTTGCGTTATTTGTACTCAATGAGATATCTATACACAGTTGGTATATCGAATTTCGAATAAATATTAATTATTCGATAGTCAAGTAACAGTAACTCCTCAAAAGTGATATCCCTTCCTACAGTAGAAGTAGTATTGAACAACTCGCAATGCTTCTCGCAGTAATATACCTGGGACCATTGTTATTGAGTACCGATATTATCAATACAGTAAGGTGGTCTTGACGAGGAATAGTGGATAAATAAACAAATTGCTTATGGATAACAACTGAGGAATAGTGGTATAAAGAATCGAGAAATCCCAAGTCTGTGCGGCAGGTGTTCTTTGCCATCTGACATTTTAGTGTCCACGTACAGTTACATCAGATTTTTGAAAATGGCATCGTAATATTACTCCCACAATTATTTTCCTACCCACAGATTATTTTACTACCCTACAGCTGACAGCCTTTGGTACATGTACAATTGCAACAGGGATATTTTATGATAATTAAGAAAGTAGGTGACCTTTCCGTATATGCACGGCTGAAGTATGAAACGAGAAGACTGTCAAGCTTTTCTTTTCATTGCTTTCACACACTGCATCTCTTCAATAACGACAAATGCACTTCCTGGATATGGCGGGCAACAGCACTGAGGAGTTTTTGACTTGAATTAATGACGTTCATTACCAATAAAATTACAGTTATAAATATTCTGCTGTCAATGGCTCCGTCATGAGATTTAACGAAATTCTTTTTCTCTCCTATGATATCAAAATGCTATACCCGAAGGGGAAAGCAGACAAATTAGTTTGAACAAATTCGTTTTTCGTAACAAGAAAAAACAGTACATTGGTTAGAAAGGATATTCCACATCGACATCAATTACCTGAGATAGAAATGCGCAATGGATTAACTTCTCCCAAGTTGAAGACGGTCAATTTCCGATTCAAACATTTAATATCCGTGTCATTAATCTGGGTGTTACGTCTATAGCATAGAAATCAATCCGATTTCGAGTTTCAAAGAAACTGGTATTGGGATTACAGTCGTAGTAATAAAATAGTTCGGTAGTTCGTTCACATGTGCAATCCAAGTCAGTAATGCTTCCGTCGTCTCTTTGGACGCACGGGGAAATAGTTGCTGTAGGACACAACTTATTGACGATCTCCCACCCCAGTTGCAGTTTTCGTACCGGATATTACCTCGTGTTATCTAGATAAAAGGGCATAGAATAAAGCCAGATTTCATATAACATGTGGCTATCCGTTGAAGGGATACGGAATTGAACATTTAAATTTCTGAGGAGAGGATTATTGTTGTTTTTCTGAAAAATTCATGTCATAAAAATATTCCTACTGGTCACTGAGATTCAAAGATGATAAGTCATAACGTTAAATAGATAATGGCAAATAATGGCATATTTTCTGTTCTAAAATACCTTGGATTCCGATATTTTTGCTTTCCATTAATATTTTTCTTCCAGGTTATTGGATATCACTTTTGCGACTTAGTTACCATTAATTTGAGAAATATGGTTTCGATAACAACTGAGTCAGGCGTTTTATTTCAGCATCTTAAATAGCTGGAGTGAATTTTTAATGAAGGTGAATCACATACCGTTTTTACAGCATATTAAAGCCCTTAGTAACCTGTTACTATGGTAACCGTATTCCTAGAAATCAAGTGAATTTTGTTAAAAACAAACAATATCATAAAGGCGTGATTTTGGCCCATATGTGGTGCGGTTGAAATCGAAAAAATAAAATATCCTAAAAATACTTGTGTTTTAATGAGACAAGAGAAAACGACAAGAGAAAATATAAGTACACAATATGTGAAAGTTTTAGTGCGATTGCGTTATGATTATATTTATGACATGAAACTGAAATCCACAGCTTGTGCTATTTCGTGAAAAAAGGGTCTAAATCGAGTCCTTCAGACACGCATTTAGACGCGAAGGACCGCTTGGACCAAAACGTCATTTAACCTGGTGTTGTGCGGTTGCATTATATCCCCACTGCTGGAAAATCTTTTTGGTCCAAGGAGTCCTTCATACTAAAAAATGAAAAGTTATGAATCATAACGTTTGAAGTTTTCGTAAGTGGATTAAAGTGACAAAATAGCCTGTTACAGTTGTTCGTATGTCGTGGTGTAGTGGATACACAAGGTGGATCACAAGCGCCTCGAAATTTTCTTTTACCGAGTTCGAATCCCAGGAGGGCAACATGTGTGACGTCGACAAGTTATTTCAATCTTTTTCATTTTTGTAAAAAGAAATTGCATTCAGTATATCTGAAATAAGATTTCAGTCTATCATTATGAACCAATTAAAAGTAAAAGAAATATTGTGTGGACATTACGGACTAGTCAAACGTTGAAATCGAACCATCAGTCGCTAGCTGTTACAACGCATATATTGTACATGCACATATTCCTACGAAGTAGGCTACAGATCGCAAATTGTCCGGTAATGAGTCAGTCAGTCAGTCAGTCAGTCAGTCAGTCTATCCAAATCCTTTCGTCGGCAAAATAAGGAGAACCGTTGACATTAGAACCTTGATTTTTGGCATGAACGTGCATTAGGGCATTGTTACCAGCAAGTCATGATCTGAAATAATTCTGATTAAAATTAGATTGGTAATTAACACTTCAGTATATTGTTATAGATATATGTGAACTGTAGCCTTTAACGTGTATCCTATTTCACATTGGCCACATCAGGCTTGAGCCTTCAAATTCAGGTCAAATTACCCACAGATAAAAATACCCTGTCCCACTGTATGCCACATGGCCCTATTACTGAGGTTAATCTTAACTACTGCATATACCCTCAAACAATCAGCGCTGTTTCCATAACTTAAATTGTTAAACCATATCATTGAAATAATATAATATAGGTGTTGGTCTTGAGTTGAATTACCGTAAACTACATAAATGCTACCTTTCTACTATAGTACTATATATAAAAATTTGTTGTATTGTTGGGAAAATAATGTGATTCAAAAAGTTGTTTTGATCCTGGACAAGGGCACTGAAAACCATTAAAGAGATGTAAATGTATTTTCACAAGTAAAGCTTGAAATCTACTGAACCTATATTATTCAATCTGTTTCCTTTAATTAAAAAATTGTAAAATTAAATCGGCGATCGTTATTTATTTTGGAATGAAGGCGCATTAGGAGACTGTTACCAACAAGTTCTGAGCTGACCTACTTTTGATGAAAATTTCTGGTGATTTTGATGAAAATCACTGGCGATTCTGACTTGGGCGGTGCCCATCTTAATATAGGCAGGATTTCAACTGGGGGTGGGGATTTCCAAGAGTTCAGTTCGCGTTCGAGTCATAATGCCTACTGTACTTCGTAGGTCCTGTGACGTTAGTCACATTGCCATGTTAGAGAATAAATACACAATTTAGGCGAATATATATTCGCCTAAATTGTGTATTTATTCTCCAATATGTGCATGTAAAATAGATTGCAACGTGGTGAAATAATAACGCCTTGATATCGAAAATATGTGAAGCTATCATTACATGGTTCACCGTAACATTCAGCCCGTTGATTGACAGTTGCCGCCGACGACAAGCTGTACATTGCATTGTGATTGACAGATGGAGAGAAGAAATGTACATTTCTATGAGTCGGCAGGCTGTGGGCAAAAACCCCGCCTTACAATACCATCTCCTTTCCAATATCACTATATTCCAGCACAAAATTAGCCCATTATCTCGAGTTCACCAAATCTCATTTGCATATCATCTCTGAATATGATAACCAGACTTCAAAGTCCTGTAAATCTGTAAACCTTTCGGAATATCTGCATGCGGGAAGCGACATTTTATTTCGAATCATTGGAATTTTCTGTAACCCTATCTGGCCTGGGCGATTTGGGGTGTAAAGCAGCCTTGGGGGAGGGGGGGAGCGGAAAGTGCCCCCTTCCTATATATTTTCGCTATCGCTTAGGGTAGAGGGCTGAAAGTTACCACACTATATCTTTGGGTCAAGCTCTACAAGACAATGTAAAAAAATCCAAGATGACCGCCATAATGACGTCACTGTGACGTCATTTTCAAAAAGAGCGTTTTTGGACGATTTTTCGGTCAGAATTTTCGAATTTTCTATTTTTGTTTATTCTTCGCAAAAACTGCATGATAAATTAGTAAAAAATAATCTGATATAAAAAAACAACAAGGGGGGTGGGGGTGTGGGGTGGAAAATGCCTCATCCCCCAGGCCAGGTAGGGTTAAAATAGCTAATATCTCATACAATTTGAGTCCCGCTTTTATATTGCTTGCATTTATTAATGACATAATCGTATGCCCCAGGTAATGACGTGAACATTTTCGAGTGTTTTATTGGGTGACGAATTTGAACTCTTGGGTTTTCATGAGCGGACCTTGAGATTGGAACTTGAGGCTTGAAATACTAACTATTGTACTCCTAATGGAGTACAATGTCAAAAGCGAAGATTGATAATCAAGCCCGATGTAGGCGAGCGGTTGGATGCGTGTCAATTCTTCTCGATTTCAGTTTGGAAACGGAGGGAGATTGCAATATAATCAACTTTGATAGGACCGCGTAATAATTTAACTCACGTCATACTAATCTTTGCACGTGTTGAATATAAGAGGAAACCGTTGAGCGATTGAATAGTTAAGTAATAGATTACTGTGAGGTTGCATTAGTCTTCGCCAGCTAACTCTCTTAACCCAAAATTCAAGGCACATAGCACAGCGATAAAACCAAATATTTTGGTTTAGCTGTATTAGGACAAGATTACATTTCTGTTGACACTGAGAAGTCGGCTTTCTCCGGCTGCATGATAATCATGCCACAACAAATTATTTAATGTGTTTGAAGCAAGATTTACCATGCTATCATAACATGTAACAGAAAAATATAGATAGGCAACATGACGAGCTTCCTAGTATATAGACCGCAGTAGACCTATTTGGAAATAATATCTTCCGCCGTGCTTCATCGGATGCATGTGCTTCTGATAAGTAAGGACCTGGGATTCAATTTTACCACCCCCTGCCACTACTACAACTCGTTGATTGAGACACGATTCCAGATTATTTGTGTGCAAATCTATTTTATTAAAGAGAATATCTCTACCATTTCTACATATGACATAGTTGATATTCTAGAATAATTGAATACTTAATGACTTAAACTAGTTGGCCGCGGGTACATGTAAATACCGGAAGTTCCATGCACCAGTGAGCCTCTAGTGGAACAAGGGGATATAAGCTTATCATTTTTCTGCTCCAAGCATATTTAACCCATAAAAGAGCGCTATCAAGAATGTATCAAATCAGCTGCATCAAATCTAACTACTTGAAAATCTCTACCTGATGTGGACTATAATCTTACATGTATGCTAGGTGTTTAAACTTGTATCGTCTACTTGTAACGTATATTCATCAATATTGTTGACTTATCTACCGGTTTGGCGTTCAGGAAATTATGGGCCTTGTGTATGTAAAAGTATTCGCGGCTTTCCAACGGCTTTTGTCCAATCAAGGGAATTACCGCCGTACATCGAGCAGTTCTTAAGTTAACAAGCGCTGGATGAGCGCAAAGAGCTCCGTCGAGGCAACAGGGTCCGTAGCGTAATACATCACTGAATAACATACGGCCGGATGCCAAGCTCAATTTTGCATTTGTTGGACGTTAGCTTCATCAATGGTAATTAATCTGGGATTGAGGGTTCCTCACTAGCATGTCCAGACAGGGATGTGAAAGTCACATTCCCAGCAAATAATTTTTGTTTGATTTGACGTGCTTGAAATATTGGGGTATGGAATAGAGTATATTGATGGAAAACCTGGAAAAGTGCTTGAGACATTAGGCCCCATCCCCTCACCCAAATCAACACGTTAGCGACAGAAATGAGACCCTGTGTGCCTAGTTGTACCAACTTGCTTGTGATTTTGTGCTATAGGCCCAACACAGCAACACTTCATATTTTGTATGTGTACAGTATATCATCATCATTGATGAGACGCACCTTTACCGACACTTCGTTCTGATCTGTCTCAACATCATATGATGAGGATTCAATGCGCTCGGTATAATTTTGTATACTGGTGTTACAGGTCATATTCGCCTTCACCTTACTGTATCAATGACCATGGACTTGTACATGTATCACATTCACATTGAATGGTGATGGCTGCTGAGAATATTGCCCCTATGGAACAAATGACTGGATTCCATGCAGCAAATATTTATTGTGTAACAGTGAGAAGAAAATTAATTGTATAAACATTCCAAGCCTCATTGAACACAAGCCGCACCATACTTGATATGAATATAACGCGCGTACATTAGCTCGCTTGGACGTCGCTTAGTTAAATATGGACAGACTCGCAAAAATCTCAAAATTTTCAAAAGCCACAAAAATGCCCTCAGCTTGTACAGAGTAAGTAAAAATACTTATGTACAACTTGATGTTTAGAAATGACTGTGTTGAGCGGTTCTATTCCCAACTTCTCTTTTATTCTATGTCATAGAGGACAGGGTTTGGTAGATAATTAAAAACTGTATTAACTCGGCTTCACATTTTAGAGAATGACTTTAATTGAGCCAAAGATGAAAGAGAAATACACTTATAAAAAAATCTATTTAAAAAAATATCTGTATATATGTTTATATTAATTTCCATAATTTATTGAAAAAAACTATACGTAGACTTCGACCACCCAATATCACACAGGCCAGGCAACTGTGAGAACAAGTGAAAGATACCCATCGAGTTGAGCGGATTTGCAGATAAACAACAACAAAAAATTGCACTTTGTGCCTCACGAGGCCCTTCTCCATAGAGTGCATGCCAGTTATTTTTCTAGACTACAACAACAGTTTTTGCCTGTATCACAGTTCGAGCTTCCGATGACCCTTCAACCTTACCCAGACGACGTATAATTTTTGACAGATTATCCGGCTAGGTTGTTGATCGGATTCACAGATAACGATTGAAGCATGGGAAGATATATTTTTTCAGTCGCTATCTCCCCAACCCTCACCAAACTAAAAAAAAAAGAAAAGAAAAAGCCGAGAGAGTTCTTCGGAGTTTTACGTTTTTGACCTCTGACTTTGAATTTGACTTCTCACTTCCGACTCGCATCCTGGTGAATGACATTCGTCCTTTATCTTTTTGCCGATTCAGAGATTCTCGAGGAAGTTTCCAATTATACTGTAATGCGAGTTTTTCTTTCGTGAAAATTTACTTTTTATGAAAGCGCAGGTTTGTCTTTACCTCGCATACCGGCCATCTGTACCAGCGCGAAGCTGTAAGTACACGCGCGAATTTAGTACCCTAGAATAAAGAGACCCGGTGAAAGCGCTGCAAAGGATACACACCTTTTGTGACGTAAGCATTCATTTGTGTCCAGAAACTTTTCAAAATCTCGTCGGGAACCATTGCAATCCCTATTGGAAATCACACGAGTCGTGGGTTCCCCATATGACAATTATTTGGCGGGAGATTTCACGTTGCGCTCCTAGACCTCCGTCTGATCGACGGAGGTAAAAATGGCTCACGTATATCACACCGTGCGGCGAATCGTTTGTCTTCTCGGCTGGGATTAACCCTTGTTTCAAATGCCGGGTAATGCGATGATACAATAAACCTGAAACATGATGACGTCTTATCACCATTCTATGCCATGACGCACATGAACGTCCATGACATTTGATAATTAGGATCATAATAATACAGTTGTAATTCCCATGCTACCTCCCTCATGTAACACGACTTCAGTTTTATTGCCAACGCGTGATGTCTGAACTGGAACAGCCGGAATAGGAAGGACTGTAATTCTAATTTGGTGTGTCCGGTTACTTGGAGAATCTTTCGCCTTGTCCTGTACATTGGCGATTAAAGTAATGCCATGTTACTCAAGCGATGTTAGATTCAAAATAATTGATCACGCGATTGAAAGAGGAATACAACGGCAACGATTTGGTGTAACACTCAAGAAATATAATTGAACTAGAGCCTTAGGCACTGAAACGGGGCTATTTAAATGTGAAATAGGCTGTTGGAATAAGTTCACTAACTCTCTGATGTTCAGTCCCATGGCGAAGAGCCATAAAATTTGTAGTCTCACATATTTCTCTCAATAAGGATCTCTAGATAGTGCATTAGTGTAATTGTACACATATATTTAAAAAAATAACTGCTGGGATGTATCATCTCATGGCATCATATTATTTACATGTACCTCCCTCTGCCAGAACAAAACTAGTTTGGAAGGTTACAAATTCTTACAATGGTTGTATGCAGACTTGTACATGTAGGCTAACATTGCTATCTAAACATAACTTGGAATTTGACCCTGTCAATTGACCCTATCAGCTAAGTGAACCAAGCCATTGACCTAGGTCATGCATGTGTCATGCATGTGTCTATGTTCCACAAGTTACATACCGTGTATACAATTTCTGCAAGAATGGAAGCCTAGAAAATTAGAATTTCTTGCCAACATGGCAAACATATGATAAGTCTGCCTTGAACTATTTTCTTCTATATATGTTAAGTGTTCTAATAAAGTTTTTATCAACCAGCAATTTATGACATCCTTTCAGGAAAATACTCTAAGTCAACCTCTGAATAGTATCCATTTTGTATTCATGCTCTAAAGCAGGAAATCTCTGTGAAAATGACATATGAACATATATAAGAATAGCAGAAAATATTTAACTTCACTAATATAGAACAGATGAAACAAAACTAGCCAAAATAGTTGACCTACATGTAACTGTCTGCAGTAGCTGAAAAACTTGAGGACTTTTTTTCTTCTGCTCTTCCTCTCAAAGCCTAAATCAGTTAAATAAACAACCAGTCACCCTGGCAACGGTACCAAATGTGCTCAAGTTTTTCCTCACTACAATACAGGACCATTAGTCCCCACGGGACTAACTCGCCCCGTGAAAATGACCTGCTGCTAGATGTATCGTCAGTCTTTACCTACCCAGTGGGAGGTCTTACACCAAATCTTTGCGGATGAAACGTCATCAGGGTTTAGGTGTATTACGTACTTTATTACAAGAAGAGATCATCAGATAGGCAAACAGATATTGTCGAGTCAAATATATAGACGAAATACTATAGAAGTTATGCAAGAAGAAACTCAAGTGGTAAAGAAGTAGCTACTGTAGTATGGTGTCTGTTTATGTACAGTGGTTGTTTGGAGGTTTGTTTAGAGCTTTGCTCACTGCACTCAGTACCCGCGGTAAATCTAGATTATTATCATTATTCTATGTTACACACATTCTCTTTCAGAGAGTTCCCCTAGCCCAGGAGTATCAATGTAATATAACTGTGCGGGAAAATGAACCGGAAGTAATATTTTTCTTGCCATTGGACTGAAACCTGATACGGTTATATCCTACTTCTAGCCCGTGATACAATGTACGACTATGCCTAATGGCAGACGGGAATCACAAGGCTATTTCATTACCCTGCCACCTCCTTCATGTAACACGACATCAATGTCATTGCCAACGAGACGCCCTGGTCACAGAACTTCACACATAGCGAGCACCTGTACTATGCGTTGACAATCAAATGAATTACAAATCATCACATGATTGCACGGGTGATAACAGGTCAACAGCGTTTAGGTCTATTGGCCATGAAAAATAAGCCACTCGCTCGAAACGATGGATCACAGTCATAGTCTGTACATGTATATATATATATATATATATAATGCTCATTTGATGTCGCTTGGATTCCATTTGGTCGGCTAGTACGCAAAATAACACAGTATTTCTTTACTCGTAACGGGTCGTCCTTGCGTGACTGATATAATATTTCAAGAAATTACTGTTTTGTGTGCACCGTATCTGATTACCGAAACGGTATTTAATAACACCCAAAGGCCGAAATAATAATTGAATATATCGCCTGTGCTGCAGACCACACGCAGCTGCTTGTCAATCTTCATCAATGTTGATTAAATAACCATCTCCTCAACTGTTCTACTGTAAGCATATATTGTAAAAACATATCTCCTGGTAAAATAGTCCTTATTAATAAACGAAAAATATTTCTCTGTAATAAGATTCTGGATACGTATAGGCCCTACTGTGCTCGGCTTTCGGTTCCTTGTCATGGCACACAAGAAGATCTTTGTAACATCATCTGCCATCAGACGTTACTAAAACAGTGTGCCATTTGCGAACAAAAGAAGGTCTGATGCGCTCTGATGCGTGATAATTTGCAGGATTTCAACAACGGCGAAGCACTTGTAAGACAGCCGGTAGTAATAATTCCTCCATTATCTTACATTCTGCGTTCCTAAGTGTGAGCTCTTGTTTTATGAAGCCAATATAAATATTATCAAAACAATTTGAAATCAAAACTCAATTGACACTCTGGGTTGTGCCTCAGTGAGGCGGATATATACATCATCTTGTTTTACACTTACGTTTATGTTAGTGTCGCTATTTGGAGTGTTCATGCTTGTCTGCCGTTTGGGACCCCCACATTTATCGCTATTTGGAGTGTTCATGCTTGTCTGCCGTTTGGGACCCCCACATTTATACATGAACTGAGCTTTTTAATTAGTCTCCGTTATAGCTGAGCGATATCCGACACATTACCACATTATGCGCTTACGTCTTGATCCGGAGAAGTACAGATTGGTACATACATTTAATACCATACATTTAATTCAAACATTCAAAATATCTACTTCCGGGTTTGGATACAAAATAAAATAAAATAATACAAAAAAGTACCCTTCATAAAATTTGAGAGGTCACATGGCTTGTAACATGGCAACGGTTAATTTCATATTAACTGAGGCAAACCGTGTGATGTCCATTCATATGACGTCCCAGAAATAGCTGCTAGAGTAGATTCAAATGGACCGTCTCGGTGCGTTTAATAAAGCGAAATTGACTACAAAACTGGGAATGACTAAAATTACGACCATAAACGACTAATGAGAACGTTATTTGATGTAGATCTTCAACGAACCAGTGTGATTTGATCAGTGAAAAGATATAGTTAATTATTCATTGTAATAGCAACAAACTGTCGACCAACACAATTATCAACGTAATTACTTCTCGATACGACTTTGTAATGGTCGATTCTGAGATTGAACGTACGAGTATAAGCCACTTGATTACTAGCGAAGACGGACGACCTAAAGTGCTTATCGCTGGAAGAGTCATAGTCAAAACTCACTTTCCACTCACAACATTCTGAAATTATATAACCTATCTACTTGTGTTCAACTAATGACATCTCTAAACCAGCTATCATTCATTTAGATATCACAAAACTGATCGTATCAGCTATAAAGCTAGCTGGCTTTTGTTAACAATGCTACGAGGAGTGTCAGCTATAATGCGGTAGAAGGAGAATACCGAACTCAGGACTACAGCTGATTTAACGAGCGCATCCCAAGGGATAACTGAGCTCAGGACTCACGAACCGATGACAATTGTTGATGCGGTAATAGATTTCTGTCATAATTACGTGAATAATAGCTAGGTGTACGATGTCATCAAATCACTCATTCTTTGTCTAGATCGATATTTACAATTAAATGCCAGGACATAGCATGTAATCTCGGTATTCGCAGATATCACGATCATGAACATACATGTATATCCGTGTCATTACAAGACATGCATCACAACATCTGCGTTTAATGTTAATATAATGGTGTTATATTTTATTGACCTTACATGACCTCTTAAGGATATATGTTTTGTTGTTGTATGAAGTGTCTAACCCTGTCCCAGACCGGCAAGTATTATTTCGAAATAGACCACTTGCGCGTCGATCTGAATCTTGTGCGTCGTATTTTTTTGAAATGTCTACAGCAAAGTTAATTCCATTGACCAGGGTAAGAACCACCAACCGTGAATGTTTCTGTAGTTTTATGTTAGATGTTACGAAAGGTTGTTAGCTGTTGAAATTATGGAAGCCGGATGCGGCCATCTCGCGTTTTCGCATTTTCGCATCCATAATAGTACGCGATAATGCGAAGATGCGAAAACCCGAGGCGAAAACGCGAAAACCGGATGCGCCGTTTTCGCGTCTTCGCGTCGGGTTTTCGCGTTTTCGCTTTTACGCGTTACAATTATAGATGCGAAAATGCTAAAACGCGAGATGGCCGCATCCAGCTTTCATATGAAATAGTGTTGGAAAAGGAATGTTTCGCGCTTGAGGCATGACATACTCTCATTTAACCCTATCGGGTTTAATCCTATCTGGAGAGTACGGCGCATCACGATGAGCACACCAGTTCTCGTCAGATCACCGAAGTTAAGCAGCGTTGAGCTCGGTCAATACTTGGATGGGTGACCGTGTGCTGTACTGACTGGGCTGATCAGTGTCCAGAATAATAGGAACTGTGGACACTCTCGTGTTCTGGCACATGTAGGCACCGTCGTGATATGACTGAAACAATGTTGAAAACGACGTTAAATCCTACTCACTCACTCACTAATCCTATCTGGCCTGGGCTTTTGGGGACCTGCTCATGCTAGGGGGGGGGGCAATTTGACCACCCCCCCTCCCTAAATAGTTGTCTTACCCCTTGAGCTAGGGGCTGAATTTTACCACACTATTACCGTTGGGTCAAGCCCTACCGGGAAATTCAAAAAAATCGAAGATAGCTACTTTGATGTCGCCACGTCATCTTCTAAACAAGCATTTTTTGGTAGATTTTCGGTCAGATTTTTCGAATGCTTTATTTATGTGTTTCTTTTCAAAAGCTGCATGATAAATTAGCAAATAACTGTCTGATGTGAAACAAAATAAATAGCAGAATTTTGAAGAAAAACGACGAAAATATCACTTTTCCAGTACGCCGCAAGGCTGCGTTTTTTAATTTGCCCATGATTCTTCACTCAGGGAGTTATGCAGATAAACTCAAAATGACCCCAATATGATAAACTGAAAATTCGTAGAGGGTCAGCTTTCATTGTCGTTCCGGAGATAGGGGAGAAAGTTTGGGAGGGGACGCTCAGACCTTCTAGGATTATCGTACATGTAACGTACAGGTTAATGGAGGCTCTTCCGCAAAAAAGCCCTTCAACATAAAATATCGCGTAGCCACACCAGAATATTTATCTGACCAAAACTGCGATAACATGATCTTCGTGTTAAATGATCGAAATTGATCGATTTCTGACAGTGGACGTTGTCGAAGCTGTCACAATACACAATTCTGCACATGAAACCATGCAGGGTATTACATGTACATCAAATGAAATCCCAGTATTACAGCATCCTTCCACAATCACAGCTCTATGTTCATCTTCGTTTATGTTAGTAAATAGTCTCAGGCTATTGTTCTCTTGTATAACTGACCGACTGTAAAATAAATCTTACGGTCTTACTGTATTACAGAACAATCACTGTTGACCTGGGCCTGATTTTGTCGTGTAAGAGAATGGACAGGCGGAAATAAATAAGATGGTGTAATCAAATTATTACCCGAAAATCGTGGATAATAATAAGTTTGGTGCCGTCCCTGGTATATTATCCATAGAACAGGTTTGATCGGATGCGTTGTCTTCTTAACCTTACCTGGCCCGGGTTGGGGGGGGGGGGCGAAATGGCCACACTATCTAACTTTCTGCGCTATCTTCGGAACGGCAAAAAATGGAGAGCTGAAACTCCGTGACTTCATAGATTATCATATTGGGGTCATTTTGAGCCTATTTGCATAACCCCCAGAGCCGAGTATCAAGAGAAAATGCAAGATGGCGGCCACGTGTGGTACCAGAAAAGCGATGTTTTTGTCATATTTCTTCAAAATTTCGGCTTTTCCGCAATGAAAAGTGAGCAAAAACTATTTTGTTTCACATTAATATTTATTAATTTATCATGCAGTTCTTCGGGAAAAATTGCATAAATAAAAAAATCGGAAAATCTGACTGAAAAATCGACCAAAAAATACCGTTTTTGAAAATGACGTCACTGTGACGTCATCAAAGCGGCCATCTTGGATTTTTTAAATTTTCTGGTAGAGCTTGACCCAAGGGTATAGTGTGGTAAGTTTCAGCTCAGGGGTAAGAAAAATAATTAGGAAGTGGGGGGGGGGGCATTTTGGCCCCCTCCAGGCCAAAACAGGTCACAAAAAGCCTAAACCAGATAGGGTTAGCGCAGACATAATCTTCCTATTGCTAGACAGTTTACAATAGACAGTACATGCAAAAAACTACGTACGTACATTTGAATAATGAACAAACGATTTCTTGTAATATAAAATGATTGAGTCGTAGGTCTGATCAAATTAGCAATTTCCGTCAACGTATATCTATCTCCCCAAGGAGCAGAATAGGATCTCAAGCTATTAAGATCGTATGGAGCGATTTTGGTTTTATATCCTGTTATTAATACACGAATATGATTTATATATATGTATAAATGAAACCCAGCTAATGAATTTCATAAAGAAAAAAAAACGAAATGACAACGAAGTGATTTAAAAAAAAAGGCGAGCGGAGAAATCTAAATGATAGAAATCGTCTTTCGTGAGCAAAAAACATGGAGCTGAGTTGCAGAATTGTTGCTGGTATCATGGACCGTACATGAATCGCGTTCAGAAGTCGTTTTGATTATTTCACGATCAAATGGTTGTTATTTGAACAATACTAACTTCAGCAAAAATCACAGCTGCTGTATGAATTTCGTTATATTTAATTCTATATCCTGAATGTGTTAAAATATTTTCTCGAACGACTTAGTAATAGCGTTCTATTTACAATGGACGTCATTTTCCTCGCCACGGGAAGATGTTGCGGATTACGGTCAAAGGCAAATTGTTGAGTACAAATCAGCTGGCCATCAATATCCACATTTCGAAGCCTCGTATAACCTATTCGGAACATTTGCGAAGAATAATTCTTTCCGCCAATGAATTCCAGAACACGTTTATACTTATGGAGTACGAGTAAATTTTTCGGGAATTCTTCAAAGTTTTCGAATAGAAAATTTAATTTGATTCTTCAGATAAAAACTCCACAAGAATTATAAAAATGTCATATACTCAGATCTGTTATACTGTTAACCAGTAACAAGCACAATCTTAACGTTACGAAAGGTGAAAGAACACAAGCGTCTTGTCCGTCATTCAATATTCAGCCGTCGCCCATCAAAGAATTTCCGCGCCCAGAATCCAAAGACCTAATTCATATAATAACATTAGCACCAAATTAAAAGGATACATCATAGTACACATACAACTAGGCTAATTTCCCGCAACAGAGAAGCGGTCAACATATATCAATGATGCTAGCAAGACATATTGATGTTCCAACAATATTAAATCCGTATCGCTGATCAGTATGTTTAATCCATATAATATAGGATGTAAAGACTTTATCTAATGTATGATGTATCTCAGTCACGCTTTGGTTGCGTCTGTTCATATGAACACCATGAGGATCTTGAAATACATGGGTTCATGCGTCCCCTAGGTCCGGTTCAAGCGGAATTAGACACGTACCGCCATAGATCCTGCACCGCAACGCTCGTATTTTGCTATCAGCATGCGATATGTATCGCCAAATCTGAGAAGCTTCGCTTGATGACATAGCCCTAGTTTACAAATTCTGCAATGATGTTTTGTGACGCTGACTAAATCCGAACTTAGCAAATGCTACTAGTCGAAATATGTATACACCATAAGCAGATCCCTCTTATGTTACTCTCCAGATTCGGATAGTTTACAATGTCGAAATTGTAATTAATAATATTTGTCGTAAAGTAACCCAACATTGTATTCCCACAGTAGTGTGAACGAGATATTTTGTCTTGAGAGAATCGCAACACTGGATTTTTGTCGACGTCAGTTATCATATAGATCCCACGACATTCAACAGCAATTACAACACATATAAGGGATGTGGGAAGAGGTGCCGACATACTGACTGCGTCATATGACTTCACAGAATAGTCACAGACGCAGATTGGAGTGAGCTTGTATCCGATTAGCTGGTAATAACGACAAGGTCATTGGCTCATACTGGCGAGAGAATAGCCGGTCAGATAGTAAATTACGAATGCTGGAGCGCACATTCTGTGAGCGTGGCCGACAGAAAAATCAAAAAGGCAGGTAAAATCTGTGGGATTTACAAACTACAGTATAAGCTGACCTGGAAACCGAACAGTCAGTCAGTCCACGAAAATGCAGAGGGCGACAACATCAAGACGACGAAGGCATTTCCAGGGCAAGTCGCCGAAATTCTCCATCTACTTGGAGAGGAAGGTATATCCGGTATCGGGTCAGCCAGTCAGTTGACTCAACCACGGTGACTTTCTGTCTATGATTCGTTGGAGCATTGTAGAGTCTATATGCGTTGCTGCAAATGTTTTACTATGAAAGAAGTTTTTTCCATATGTGCGTACGATCTACTGTGAGAGAAACAGTATGAGACGCGTGTGCATCCGTATCTCCGAGTGGTAGTATGAAAGGGGCCGTGTGCGAGTGCATGAGTCCGCGCCACTGGGTAGGGATATGGTCTTACAGAGGGTTCCCTAGCTGTGACTTAGAGAAATGAGAAAGGTGTAGGGTGAAGGTTGATGTTCTAGTCACTATTAAAGACGAGGAAGAGGTCCCCAATTGCAGCGACAAGAGACCTTGGCTCATAGAGATGAATTTTGGAAGACAAGTATTTCATTGCTCGTTACGGGCCCGCCGATACTGCCAAATTACTCACTGTTCTGTCTCTCCTCCGCTTAGCTGGGTATAGCATACAATGGCACATAATCTTTTTATCAATCAACGCTGTATTTTCTTCTTTTAAATTCATCCCTGACATGAACATCAATTTCCGCGTATTCAGAGGATGGAAACAGAAAAGGTAAAATAAAACTTGGAGATAAGATAGCATGATCGAAGTGCCGTTTTTGTAATACGACGGAGTAAGTCGGAGCTATATAACATACAATGCTATGTCGATGTTATCTGTTCAACAAAATGCGTTCAGTCATTTTGTTTGACATCGAGGCTAATGGTATATCGATGAAGAGTGGCCACTTCTTGAAATAGTCCATTATTGAGCAAATAGTTTCAAGTAATTATATCGTAAATGAAATAAAAGCCTGATCAAATTATATTCGTTTGGCGATTATTGTGTAACACACTTTCTAATTGCGTTATCCTTTCAGATTCCTATCTATTAGTGAATGGTTAATGTATTCTTGAGGAATATATCTATGTAATTCAAATCAGATTGATTGGTTGAGCACTCTACGTAATAATGGTAATTCAATTATTCAACGGCCCTCAGGAAATTGGAAACGTGATTGCAACATGTGGCCTATTAATTAGCAATCCTTCTAAAATCCAATTAATAATAAATCTCGCATATGGAGTTAAAAGTCTTTACGTGTATATCCATTCAATCACAAACTTGTCTGAGCGAAGATATAAAGAAGATATTGCAAATGATAAGTTTTTTTTACCCCTGGGAATAGCGGTCTAAACATTCCCCAATATATCTTGAGGCCTACCGGATTATAAAACTAAATCAAATATGGCTTTTACAGTGTCGACATATTCTAACACATAGAAATAATAATCCCATCTGGTCACTGTTATGTATAAAAATGTTTGAAAAAAACGACGAAAACGTAACGTTTCAGTCCACCTGCATGACCGTCATTTTTCATTTATCCACGATTCTCTTCACGCAGGGATAAGCAAATAGGCTCAGTATGACCACAATATAGGATAGTCTATAAAGGCACGTTGTGTCAGCTCTCAATTTCGTGTCGGGCCTTTATGTCGGCAGACCCACTCCCAGGCATGGTTAAAAGCTAGAAAACGTACCAAGACATATTACTCATAGCATACAAGCCGCCAGAAAACACACACACGCACCCACCCACCCGCACGCACATCCACACACACGCACACATTTATCCTGCTTTTATCAGATTTTTATAAATCGTCTTAAGGGAACGTGTGACTGGATGTGGCTTGTTTTTACGATTGCATCTTAGAGATATGTCACGAAGTTTGGATAAGGAGACAGTCTTTATTCATTTATCTACAATTTACACAGTTCTTGCCAAATAAGTAGATTATGTATTGTTTTCATGAATTAGACTGTGTGTTGTATCACCTGAATCACATCATTTGTAGATAGCTGTCAGGTTATCACTTAACATTTAACAATTTTCTGAACATGACAGCATTTTAATATCCGTCCAACCTGACTGGCTTACCTATTCATAAATGTATATTGGCTAAAATCACATTATGCCTTGTGTATATATACTGTGCATATATACCGTTCAGAATTGTATATTCCCATGCGCGTTACAAAATTTTATAGGTTCCATCAATTCAGATGTGGATTGCCAAGAAAATTCCATATTATCTTAAAATGACAGTCCTTATCCTTATCCTTATCCAAAAAACGTCGTGATATGACTGAAACAATGTTGAAAACGACGTTAAATCCTACTCACTCGCTCACTCACTCACTCACCCCTTATCCAAACTTCATGACATGTAGAAATATTCAATATTACAATTTTCCATTAATTAAATTCTTGTTAACATGCACTCCCACTCAGATTCCGATATATTCGACATGAACCCGCTGGTTGTATAGCCATTTTACTGTAATATGTCCTGAAAGCCCGAAATTTCATTGAATATATTAACCCTATCTGGCCTGAGGGCATTATGCTCCCCTCCCCCTCACCAAACTTTCTTCCATCTTAACGACAAAAAAATAAATGAAAGCTGATCCACCGCGACTCTTTAGTTTATCATATTGGGATCATTTTGAGCATATTTGCATAACGCCCCAGTAGAGGCACCAGAAAAGCGATGTTTCGTAATTGTTCTTCTAAATTCTTCCTTTACTTTGAGAAAATTGGGCAAAATATATTTTATTTCACATCAGACTATTATTTACTAAATTATCATACAGTTTTCGCAAAGAAAACACATATATAAAAAAATCCGACCCAAAAAAACGCCTGTTTAGAAGATAACGTCACTGTGACGTTATCAAAGCGGCCATCTTGGACTGGTTTTACATTTTCTGGTAGAGCTTGCCCCAAGTGTATAGTGTGGTAAGTTTCACCACCCTAGCTAAAGTGATAAGGAAAATATTTAGAGGGCCTGGACAGGTTCCGAAAAGCCCAGGACAGAAAGGGTTCAATATAATTATTGGAGCATGCAATGGGTTTTAAAGCGAGTTTGATACATTGATCCGCAAACTTGATTAAACCTGATCAATCAGTGATGTTATACTATAATGAGTTTATTTGATATCACACCTCAGGGGTATAATTTGGATAGTAAAAAGAAATCATTTAATATTTATCACTTTGAGTCGTGGCCAGTGGCATAGTCTTAGCCCATCCATGCTAAGGATAAAGTGTCTGATCCTACAGGCAATATTCAGCCGTCGTCTATACAAGAATTTCCGCGTCAATAATCGAAAGACCTAGTGCGTATGACAGAGCGGCTACTGTGTCTTTGTACTTCAAATATGGAACGCTTGTCTCGTCCTCATAGTATGCGCAGACTCGATAAATATATAGACAAAGAAGAAATACAACGTCGTCTGATCTCATACTTTCACCATGATAGTTAGCTGTCTAACGGCCTCTGGCAATGTCAACAGGTCATGACAAGCCCCTCTGAGAAGGTCATACGACAGACTGCACATGGAACTACATGTACACGCTTCTAGAACGTCCACGAGTTCCGTTCCAAGCGAGAGATCTGGTGATGTACAACAAACAGCAACATTCGCATGTGTCCGTTTACCTATCGTCAGATATGTACTCGGACCGCTTTAATCCTTATTACGAGGACGGAGCTGTAGCCAATCAGGAACACCTGTCAGGAACTTGCCAATGAAAATTTCCTAGTTACGCTTATACATAAACTGGCAAGTGAAATTGGTGTTCATCATAAGAGCACCGATCGCACTCAAGAGGAAAATACTTTGATCTCGGCGTGAGTGATGTCAGCCGTCCTAACAAAGTTCTATCTGTGCGGATCTTCACATGTAGATCGGCTAATAGACAACCAGATGTAAGACTCCCAGAACAGTTTACGCTCACTTTACTCGAACACGGGTGTAAACAGAACCAAGCAAATCTCGGCATACTGGGTTACCGCAGATGCGATCGCGATGTACAGGATCTCTGGAGCTACATATACGTTTTAAAAATAATTCCGCTCTACCACGAGCTACGCCATGTGTTCTACATCTCCATAGTGTTTAAATGAATATCTACCTTCAAATCTTGACTGAGATGCATTATACCCTAGATACCGACTTGGAAATACATTTGCATTGGCGAATACTGGTCAGTGAAAGCGGATTTACGAATTGAACATCATTGTGTTTTGCTTCCATTATTAAAAATTGCTGACCACTTCTATCCTAAAAGAAGCAAACCATCTGTCAAACAGATAGATGAAAGGGACATCTCTCACCTAGGTTTTCAGTGACCAAGAACAGCAGATTGACGAGAACACCCAGTGGCTTCTAATAACAAAGTAGCGAAGAAACAAACAATTTGTGAAACTATTTAGTCCCAAGATCAGGGAAAGTAATCAGGGGAATTAAAGCCGAATAAAATTCATTTCGCTCATAGGGAAAAACTCCCATTTAATTGATTTACTTCTTTTACAAAGAGACACTAACGGGGGTACAATGTCTCAGGTTGATACCGTCGGTTCCCTGTGGAAAGAATTTCACTATTTGGGTTATACATGTATGTGGAACATTTGGTTGGTCCAATTACTGATTTCCCTTTGTGTAGATTTAAGGAACCACATCTGGTTTGATATACAGACAAAGGCATTAGGAGTGTACTTTGTTAAATCAGCATGAAGAAGAATCCATTCCAATCAATGAAGAACATCAGTATGCATTTATAAAATTCATTTATAGTCTGGTGAATGTACACAACATTTAATACGTTCCTAATGTAAGTACAGTGAGCCGAACGAATCCCTGGGAATACACACACATTACGTTATAATTATAATGATTTTTATGAGGCCAGAAATCAGAATTGTTCAACTATATACATTCATCATTATTGTCTACTTAGAAACCAGTTGTGAGTTGATATTGGGAAGTTTTAGAGCGGAAATATTTGAATTTAATAATTTGCATGCAAGCCTACGTGTCATCTCCTCTTGGGTTCAGAGAAGTGACGATCCCACAAACTCGCCCCCCCCCCCCATCCCATCGCTTGCGCTTAGGACTCATTCATACAAAGCGGTTCAATCAAATAACTCGAAGATACGAAGTCCGTATTAATAATGGATTCGGTTACGTCGCTGTACTTAGCAAGATGAATTAGCAGACTTAACAATATTACTCGCTTGAGAGCAGAATCTCAGATGTGATCCGACTTGAGATGTCATCTGGCCCAGAAGCTTTACATTAGTCGAGGAGCTGCGAATACTTTCACATTCCTGATATCAAACAATTATTATCTCAATAACGTCAGCGGGTAATAATAGGGACAGTTCGTCTATTTGTTTCAATTACTACTACAGAGATTTCGATCAGATATATATATTGACTCTTTCCTAGGATAATGCTCTGATTTTCACATGGAATATTATCACTCGAGTGAAGTTCTCTATTTGATAAAGATAAATTTTCCTGCCAAAATAATTCTGTTTGAAGTTTTGTAATCCAATAGGAAAAGAACGAATGACTGGAGCTTGGATCCTGTCGGCCAAATTATCGATTGAATTATATAACGCTTTCGTGTAATAATTTGATCACATTTTCTGGCATGGCTCGATCGAACGATTTCAATAAAACGCTTGAAACGCTCTTGATCGAGAAATATTTACTGTTGCCAAGCCATTCCGCAGCACAGTCATTCCAAACGAATTTCCTTTTTTGACAAATTTTAATGACAAAGAACAATGTCATAGTTCGGTTACGAAACGTATCACCAGAAATCTTGCACGGTATAACGTCAGTGTACGATATTTTTCATAGAATTTAAGAAACCCTGAATTGAGGCGTTTGGGTGGTATAGCCATGTTTGACAAGTTTGTGCAATAATGTTCTGTGACGTTGACTAAATGATATTGCCGAATTTCACATAGATATTTTTACTGTAAGATCTTGGAAGCTTGTTATTGTTAAAATGTAGCTACCCTATTACTCTTCGAAATTAGTAGCCCTGTTTACTGAGCTACTGAGAAGGTATCAAGCGTCAATTAACATATTGCTGTGTCTATTCTGCACTAAACACATCCTGGACGCCGGCATAGCTTCTGATACTTAATTTTTTCCCACAGCCTGGTTTCTATTGTTCCCGTGTGTTTTTTTCAAGCACAGTTTTGAACACACCAGACATATAAAAGCTGGCTATATCGCCATTTTATAGTAATAGGTATTTTACTAATAGGCTGACGTTTCATTGAACAGATTAGCGATATCGGTAATTAGTGATGCATAAAATGTGGCTAACAGCGGGTCATTTGAGACATTGATCGGCCATGAATAATCAAATGTTCTCCCATTTACAACAATTATGTAATTTGACACCAAACATTTCGGGTATATATTGGATGCTATAAAGAGATAGTTCAATAAATAACACCATTAGTGAGAACGTTTTTCCTATCTAGAAAATAAATTGTTCAGCCATTTACTCGATCAACGAATACTCGATCATCGACTAGTAAAAGATTGCAATAGTCCTGCCATTCTAGCCCATTCTATGTCATGTCCACAGACCAATGCAAATATAAACTTCTAAATGTTTTACTTATTTCTGTTTTGAAACACGATTTCTATTGCACACACGAATATACAGTCAAAGAATACAATCATTGTATACGTAAATCTAAGCTGGTTTTCTGCAAGAGAGTGGAGTCTTCGGTGGCCGAGTGGTCTAAGGTGTTTCGCTGGTGATCACTAGTCTCACACCGCTGATACGGCACGGGTTCAAACTCCGCTGGTGCAGTGTGGGTATGTTTACCAGTTACTTGTCGACGGCGGTAATTCACTCCGTCTTGTCCGGCTTCCTCCATCATCCAAGCTGGCTGTCACTATATGAGTCAAATAAACTTAAGTGTAGAATTAAACCAAACTTCTACAAGAGCGAAGCTGTCAACAGTTTTCAATGATGCCGACAAGACATCATGATGTTCCAAAAATATCTAATTCGTATTGCTGATCAGTATTTTTAATCCATGTGATTTTCGCTGTAAATTCGTTATCTAGAAAATTGTGTATCTCATTCACGCTTCGATCCTGATTATCTTGAAGTACATTGGTGCACACGGCCCCTATCTCTCATTATGTTTGTTAATCCTATCTCTCATTATGTTTGTTAATCCTATCTCTCATTATGTTTGTTAATCCTATCTCTCATTATGTCTGTTAATCCTATCTCTCATTATGTCTGTTAATTTGAATACCATTGAGATGTGAAACACATGATAAGCCTGGCTCCGGGTTTAACGTAAGCAGACATACTACAAAAGCGTACAGATCTTGTACGCTACGATCGTGTTCTGCCGTCAGTGTACGATATTTTTCACAGAACTTGATGAAGTTTGAATGCCGGCGATAGGTGGCAGCACTGTTTCACAAGTGTCTGTAATAACATTTTGTGGAGTTGATCAAAATCGTCACACACGTGCACGTGATCTCGAACAGGCTACCAGGCGACATGTATACGCCGCACACAGGTTCTCCTGAAATATTGTTATCAAGGAATGGGTAGCTAACTACGTCATAACTTTAATCTACCCTCGACGACCTCGAGGCGAGAGAAAGCCACGAGCATTCGCGTAAAGGTATAGGCCCAGATATCACGTTCCATCACTAGTATACAGTGAATGGGGTCGCCTAAATCAGGATTATTCAGTGCTAGGAAATCGTCTACATAGCATATGGTGGCTGAGAAGGAACTAGCTATGGAAGTGTTATCTTTTGACAATTTTTGAATAATGGCGTATTCATACGAGAACAGAAGTGGTGCACAATTTCTACACCTAAGGATACCTACATTATATACGATGTTGATATATGTCATGCCGAATTCCACATAGGTATTTTTATTGATTATTCCTGGAAGCTCGTTAGTGTTGAATGTAGCCATCTAATGAGCCTGGGAATCTATCTGGTAGTCCTAGGCTATTTACTGGATTTACCGGGCTATTTAGATCAGAGGTACTAAGTGCCAATTAACATATTTTTTATGTATATTCTAAACACATCCTGGACGACAGCATAGTACTTAAATCATTGCTAACAGATTTTTTTCTGTCGTTCCCATTGGTTTTCATGCAGAGTTTCGAACACACCCGACATACAAAAGCTGGCTATATCTCCATTTTACAGCAATATGTATTACTAATAGCTTGACGTTTAATTAGACATGATAGAGATAGCGGTAATTAGTCAAGCAAAAAATGTATTCAACAGCGAGTCATTTGAGACAATCACCGGTCATGAAGTAATTATATGTTCTCCAGTTTACAACAATTATGTCATTTGACACCAAAGCGTTCGAGTATATTTCGGATGCTACAAAGAGATAATTCAGTAATTATCCCTATCAATGAGAACATTTTGTCGAACTAGAATCTAAATTGTACAGACATTATAGGATGAATGGATCAACGAATGGAATAGCCGAGCCATTCTAGCACAATCTAATTCAGATCCTGTATGTCGACTTGTCATGTTCACTGATCAAGGCAAATGTCAACTCTGAACTGTTTTACTCGTTTGTATATTTAGTCAGACCCAACACTGCACACACGTAAGGCCGAATATTGAACATATTAAGTAAGGTATAGACCGTCACCCAAGGCACAAGCCATAATACATTAATGTGGAGAGTGTTACCCCAGACACAGGTCATAATACATTAATGTGGAGATTGTGACCCCATGCACATGTCCTAAAACATTAATGTGGAGACTGTCATCCCAGACACAGGCCCTAATACATTAATGTGGTCGCTGTCACTCCAGACACAGGTCCTAATACATTAATGGGGCGACAGTTACCCCAGACACAGGTCCTAATACATTAACGAGGAGACTATCACCCCAGGCACAGGTGCTAATATATTAATGTGGAGACTATCACCCCAGACACAGGTCATAATACATTAATAAGGAGACTATCACCCAAGACACAGGTCCTAATACATTAATGAGGAGACTATCACCCCAGACACAGGTCCTAATACATTAATGTGGAGACTATCACCCCAGACACAGGTCCTAATACATTAATGTGGAGACTGTCACCCCAGGCACAGGTCCTAATACATTAATGTGGTCACTGTCACTCCAGGCACAGGTCCTAATACATTAATGTGGAGACTGTCACCCCAGGCACAGGTCCTAATACATTAATGTGGTCACTGTCACTCCAGGCACAGGTCCTAATACATTAATGTAGGGACTGTCATCCCAGGCACAGGTCCTAATACATTAATGTGGAGACTGTCATCCCAGACACAGGTACTAATACATTAATGTGGAGATTGTCACCCCAGGCACAGGTTCGAATACATTAATGTGGAGACTATCACCCCAGGCACAGGTCCTAATACATTAATGTGGAGACTGTCATCCCAGGCACAGGTACTAATACATTAATGTGGAGATTGTCATCCCAGACACAGGTTCGAATACATTAATGTGGAGACTGTCACCCCAGGCACAGGTACTAATACATTAATGTGGAGACTGTCATCCCAGACACAGGTACTAATATATTAATGTGGAGATTGTCACCCCAGGCACAGGTCCTAATACATTAATGTGGAGACTGTCACCCCAGGCACAGGTACTAATATATTAATGTGGAGACTCTCATCCCAGACACATGTTCGAATACATTAATGTGGAGATTGTCACCTCAGGCACAGGTCCTAATACATTAATGTGGAGACTGTCATCCCAGACACAGGTACTAATACATTAATTTGGAGATTGTCACCTCAGGCACAGGTTCGAATACATTAATGTGGAGACTGTCACCCCAGGCACAGGTACTAATACAGTAATGTGGAGATTGTCATCCCAGACACAGGTTCGAATACAATAATGTGGAGACTGTCATACCAGACACAGGTACTAATATATTAATGTGGAGATTGTCACGCCAGGCACAGGTCCTAATACATTAATGTGGAGACTGTCACCCCAGGCACAGGTACTAATACATTAATGTGGAGATTGTCACCCCAGGCACCTGTTCGAATACATTAATGTGGAGATTGTCACCTCAGCCACAGGTCCTAATACATTAATGTGGAGACTGTCATCCCAGACACAGGTACTAATACATTAATTTGGAGATTGTCACCCCAGGCACAGGTTCGAATACATTAATGTGGAGACTGTCACCCCAGGCACAGGTCCTAATACATTAATGTGGAGACTGTCATCCCAGGCACAGGTCCTAATACATTAATGTGGAGACTGTCACCCCAGGCACAGGTTCGAATACATTAATGTGGAGATTGTCACCCCAGGCACAGGTTCGAATACATTAATGCGGAGACTGTCACCCCAGGCACAGGTCCTAATACATTAATGTGGAGACTGTCATCCCAGGCACAGGTCCTAATACATTAATGTGGAGACTGTCATCCCAGGCACATGTACTAATACATTAATGTGAAGACTGTCATCCCAGGCACAGGTTCGAATACATTATTGTGGAGATTGTCACCCCAGGCACAGGTTCGAATACATTAACGTGGAGACTGTCACCCCAGGCGCATTTCCTAATGCATTAATGTGGAGACTGTCATCCCAAGCACAGGTCCTAATACATTAATGTGGAGACTGTCATCCCAGGCACAGGTACTAATACATTAATGTGGAGACTGTCATCCCAGGCACAGGTACTAATACATTAATGTGGATACTGTTACCCAGCAATATGTCCAAATATATTGATGTGGAGACTGTCACCCCAGCCACAGGTCATAATACATTCATGTGGAGACTGTCATCCCAGGCACAGGTACTAATATATTAATGTGGAGACTGTCATCCCTGGCACAGGTACTAATACATTAATGTGGAGACCCAGGCACAGGTCATAATACATTAAAATGATTCCGAAGATGTTTTTGCACGATTTCGTCAGGGTTCTCGAGACCTCTAGAACAGTTCATTGACTTTTCAGGTCTCCGTTAGCTTCTGACACTTCTGAACTTAACAAATTTACGACGATGATTTTGTCGATACCCATGTTGAAGGCATTGCATTATTAATAACTTTACAGATAGTGGTAAATTTTATATCGGGTCATTTTGGGCATCTTTTTATAATCCAGTGGGACAAGGATCTTTATTGAAAAATTCAAAATTGCACCAATGTGGGGCCATACAAATTCTTTGACTTTTACTCTTTCTGCTATAATGGACGGAAATGCACCTTATTTCACATAGTATTTCACCTATAACTTGGCACAATTCGCCAATATTCTTTTTCCAAACTCAAAATCATCAGGAAAATGTATTTGATGACTTGACGTCACTGTGTCGTCATCAGAGTCTCCATATTAAGTTTTATTTTATATTTTCCGGTATATCTTGATCCGAAGGTATAGTGTTTTCAGTTTTACCACCCTTCCCGAAGCCTTCAGGTTTAGAGATGAAGCGGAAAATGAGGGTGGAGAGGACGGGCTTCCTCTATCCTCCCAGGTTGTGGCAGAACAAAAATGGATCAGGCCAGATCGGGTAAACTGTATCTGGTCTGGGCGATATGGAGTTAGCGCAGCATTAGGGCCCCCTCCCCCTAAATATTTTCTTTATCCCTGGAATTAAGAATTTAAAACTATATATTTGGCTTAAGCTCTACCGGAAATGAGGAAAAAAATCAAGATACCTTATTTGTGATGTCACACTGAATCATTTTCCCCGAAAAGCATTATTCGGCCGATTTATTAGTCATGCGTAAAATAATTTATTCGTGAAATTTTCTTCAAAAAACTGCCTGATCAATTAACCCTATCTGGCCTGGGCGATTTGGGGTGTATCGCCAAGATCCACCAAAATGACGTCACTGTGACGTCATTTTCAAAAAGGCATTTTTTGGACGATTTTTCGGGCAAAATCTTCGAACTGCATGATAAATTAGTAAATAATAATCTGATATAAAATAAGTTTTACCCACTGTTCCGTACAGAAAAGCAAACATTTTGAAGAAATGTGACGAAAGCATCACTTTTCTGGTACCCCACATAGCCGCCATTTTGAATTTACCCATGATTTCCTGCACATGAGATTATGCAAACAGGCTCAAAATGACCTCAACATGATAACCTATAACGTCACGAAGTTTCAGCTGTCCATTTTCTGGCGTTCCTGAGATATCGCAGAAAGTTTCGTAGGGGGGGATTTTGGCAAATCAGTGGGCGTTCTTTGGTGATGCTAAGACAAATGTTTCAGTAAAATGCATTGAATCTCGTTGAATCAACATGCTGATTTTTTGCGTAATTTTTGAAGAAATATGGCGAAAACATCACTTTTCTGGTATCCTCACATGACCGCCATTTTGAATTTACCTATGATCCTTTGCTCGTGGGGCCATGCAAATAGACCCAAAATGACCCCAATATGATAATCTAAAGGTCACGGAGTTTCAGCTCTCAATTGTTTGTCGTTCCGGAGATACGAGCAAAAATCAGCAGAAAAAAACAAAGTCCCCCCCAGGCGAGGTAGGGTTAATAAATAACTATCTTATTTGAAGTAAGAATAAACCACGTTTTGCGCACTTCATCCTCAGAAATCAGAAGCACACGAAAAACATCATTTTGTGCTATCCCGCCATTTTAAATTTACCCATAATCCACTGCAAATCAAATTGATCCCAATATAAGGTCTCGACCACAATCGCTGTGTGCTTCTGGCGAATCAGATTCTTTCTTGAGTATTACTTTCGACTGTACATGAATCTCCGAAGGATTACCTGTTTTCTTGAGCTTTGGTCGCAATCTACCTGTATTAAAATTCGAATAGTGGATGATTTCAGGCGAGTTATCATTAATCTATGCTAATTTCCGGGAAAGTCAGTGTGGATGTAAAGCGAATTATTTTCGAAAATTCTTTCGATGGATATCTTTTCGAATTTAAAAAATGCTTGCAACCACATGGTAGTCAGTCGATATTCATTGGTATGTTGGGTTTCCACGTCGACCGTCACTCATTGGTGTAAAACGCCCTGGTATACTACTCACAATGTTTTGTTGCAAAGAAATCGGGATACTGTCATTCTTTGTGAGATACGCAGCTTCCATTCACTTCAAGAGTATCGTGTGAACACCCCTTGCCGCAAATACACGATGCATTGCCTCCCACAAGTGCTCCGTGACCTTGAAATCTAAGGAGCTTGGATGATGTTTTTTTCTTGGCTATAGTTTTTACATAACAGTTCGAGAAATCTGGTGTACAGGGGTATTAATTTTCTATCTTGTATACTAGTCCACAATCGTTGCCCTAACGCAAAAAAAACCCCAACATGTTCCTGAAACGCACCCTAGGCATTTTGTTCAGAGGCAAGATTAGAGTATTAAAAGAACGCTATTCGGATCGGCACCTTTAATCAGCCGACGTGTTTACGTTTGTCTCTACACCTTCATAACACAATACCGTCATGTCTCACTTGATGACGAAAACTGGAGCTCGACAACAACATGCTGAAACCACTGACCAGCTGCCAGACGATGTCAATACGCGACGGACACGAGGCGTCGACGGCGATGATGTTGGGTTAAATTGGACTTAGATTCAAGTCGCCTGTACTCCCATCCTCTTTTCATCATGATCTGTGGAGTTGTTAATCCGTCCGAGAGACATTTTGAGGTCTGACACTAGTCTGCTACATCCCCTGATTCAAACACCAAAAAAACATATCCGATCATCTTAACTGTATATTTATGTCAAGGGGTGTTCATACTGTTTTAAAGTAATTTAAAGCTGCTTTTGCCACAACATTCAGACAATTTCTTAATTTATGGGCTAAAAAACTTTGCGACAAGCATACCTTGGCGTTTTACGCCAACAAATCAAGCCAAAGACACAACGCCAGCATACAAAGGAACATTAAATTATCACGATGTGGTCGCACACAGATTTTAATTCCAAACAGTTACCAGTGTCAATTTCTTAGGCGGAAAAAATTCTTTTAGTTCGCATTGCATTTGCCAGGAATTTGCATAGATTGATGATAGTTCATCTGAAATGGTACATTATTCGAATTCCAATATAGGTAGATTGTCGAACAAGGCTCTTGGGAACAAGTAATCCTTCAGAGATTCACAAACCGTTGACAGAAATACTCAAGAATCACTCGGATTCGCCGGATATACACTGTCCTGTCAAAGTTTCGAATTTTTTACCAATGCTCCAACCATTGTGGCCGAAACTGTGTTTAGTTGCATGAAATAAGGGGCTTGGACAAATAGGGTTAAAGCCTCCTCCTCGGCTGATGTTGACAGAACGAAGATATCTAGGATTCCTGGACTGCATCTGGATCGTTTCTCACCATCGAGTATTGGATTTGACGCTGATTGTTATCACTATCAGTTTGTTTTCAATTTAACCGAGTCTGTCCTGTAGCAAACCATGTCACGGTACGTCTTTTAACACTACCAGGCTTGGGTGGGGGGGGGGAGCAAAATCCCTCCTTCCCTCCTACCAAACTTTCTGGACTATCTCCGGAACTACAACAAATTGAGATCTGACACTCCGTGACTTTATAGTTCATCATATTGGGGTCATTATGAACCTATTTGCATAACCCTTCGAGGAGAGGATCATGGGTAAATTCATGATGGCGTCCACATGGGGTACCAGAAAAGTGATGTTTTCGTCATTTTTCTTCACAATTTCTGCTTTTCCGCGAGGAAAAGTGAGAAAAAACTTTTCTATTTCACATCACATTAATATTTGCCAATTTAACAGGCACTTTTTGCGGAGAAATTGCATAAATAAAAAATTCGAAAAATCGACCAGAAAATGCCGTTTTTTGGAGATGACGTCACTGTGACGTCATCAATGCGGCCATTTTGGATTTTTTTCACATTTTCTGACAGAGTTTGACCCAAGGATATATACAGTGTGGTAAATTTCATCCCTTAGCTCAAGGGTTAAGAAAAATAATTAGGGGGGGAGGGGATTTCGCCTCCCCACCCCCACCTCAGGCACGGACAGGTCTCAAAAAGCCCAGGCCAGATAGGGTTAACATTTCATTTCATGCACATTTTTGAATGTTAATGTTCGTGCAAGAACAATCTTTCGATTATTGAGACAGAAATTATTTTGTTGATGAACATTGAATGTGGGATATGACGCCTATAATGTTGTGTAAGTGATGAGTACTTTCATATATTTGCTGCATGAAATCGATGCCCGTGCAGCAGTTTCGTCATGTCTAACATAATTTAAGATCATGTCTAACATAATCTAAGATCATGTCTAACATATTTTAAGATCATGTCTCAAATATTTTAAGATCATGTCCAACATATTTTAAGATCATGTGTAACATATTTTAAGATCATGTCTCAAATATTTTTGAATAAATGCAGGTGGTTCTAAGCACGTGTGCAATTGCAAAATATTCCGAATGTAACACTTCTTCATACGAATGGTGTTATTTAAACACAAAGCTGTCTAAGAGCTGTCAGCAGATAAGAAACAGCTAGGAGATGGTAGTGGTGAAGCAACTTATATTGACTCATATGGCCTAGGTCAACAGACCGATATTCTTTCAGCATTCTACCTTGAAACCGTCAGAGATCAGAAATGATTCCTGTGTTCCGTAGTTCAGCCATGCTTGTATTGCTGATGTTTTTGTGGAGTGTACTGGAATGACCACATGTTCGTTAACCCAGCCTAAAACAATGATAGAGAAACAAAACGATGTGCTTGCTCTGTCAACATACCCGATTGAAATTGATGACTTGTGAAGGTAATATCTAAGAAACGTCTCATAATGAAGAGAGGTAAATATGGTGGAATATGGGAGAAATATGAAAATTAGATGATTTTTAGTACATGTAGTTGTATTTCCATAGAGCCTACGTTACAGTCCTTTCGTGGTATACTAAAAATAAATCTAGATTTATACGCTTTCGTAAATGCTTTATCACACATATTGTATGTAGATACTTTACCGGAATACATTACTTGGCAGTTTATGACAGCTGTTCGGAAAGCTGTTGCTGATGTCAATATTTCCCTTTAAAACTATTTTAAGCATATTCATCTACTCGCCCGGCATACATGTATATGTTCCAAAAATGCGTACAGTGGATGACATCATTAGCTGGATTTATTTGGCATCCTCACCAATTAGCATTTTGGAATTCAAGCGATAGTCAGTTACAACGACCTCTCGCGCCTGAAAGAATTGCAAGACCGTAGACTAACCGTTTGACTGGCAAAATAAATTGGCTCGACCTTCTTTCGTAATTAGGCAAGCCAGGGATGCCTGACATTTTTGTTGATTTCGTCTTTCTTCTATTTCTTGTAATGCCTTTTCCTACTTGTCTTGCCCGTCAGATAACTTATAATGCCTTTCAAAGTGTATTATATATTGCTCGCTTCTAGAGCAAACAGACGGCAATTCATCTCACCACAAACGTGTCCCGAAAATTCTCGAAAGCAGCAAACACTTGATTTTCACATCCGCTTCAAATTACCGATATTTTATACAAATGTGTGATGTCAATTACTGGGTATTAACCTTCAGTATGTGCAGCGAACAAACCTAGAGAATCCGACACATATGTACATACATGCATACGGGCAGACAGGAAGATAGATCAGATTCAATAATGAGAAATACATCAAAAGTGGCAGTCGTGGTGTTTAGGAAGCAGCTTCCCTCTATCAGGTTAATCGAGTTTACAGATGCATTAAATGATGAAAACATATCTCATATCGAGAGCGTTTCTTATTTTCGAAAGGAATGTTGGTGGGGGGGGAGGGGGGTTCAAGAGGATGTTCAGATAGTCACACAAGCATTCACTCTCCTAGATCACGTGGGATGATTTTGCGACCTGGTCAGTTCGTCCCCAGTTAGATGCGTTTCAAGTTCTATATATCCAGAGAAATTGCTAAGTGTTGGGTATCATGATTCTGAAACCAGAGGTTCATACAATAAAGTAATCGTGCAAAATTCGCTGAATTCGACCAGTTTATATTTCCCTCGGTGAACATATACCGACAGACCATAACCAGAATTTATTTATATTTATTTCACATCAAATCTCATCAGGTCCCGTGGATCCAGTAACTGAGACGATAACAAAGTTAAAATTATATTAGTATATTAATAACAATATTAACTACGGTACACTTTACTGCATAAAATAAACAAAAACGTCTTGAGTATGAATCTAAATGAGGTCTAAAATGACATCCGGTCATCCGGGTATGACTACCAATAACAATTGTATACAATGATCATTATCAGTTATTAATTAAGAAAATAGAATATCTTTACATTGCCTTTAAAAAGACGATAGGGTTGCAAAAATATTAGGATAATGATGTTGCATTAAGCTGTTACACAGATACTGTTACTGCAACTGTTAATGCGGCCCATTGGTGAATAAAACAACTACGATATCATGGATGGTTCGTGTTGGTCAGCGATTCACGCCCCAGCATGTACGCGGATTATGCATAAAATATGTTCTTCCTGCCAAAGCAAACAATTTTCCCGTAGGCAATAAATCTTTTCGGCACTTCAGCCGTACCTAGCTGGGGCTGAATCCTCGCTTGCTTGCAACATCCTTTATTGCATTCAAGATGAATAGGACAAACAGGCTGACTAACTGATTTGTCCAAGTCATTGACTTCCCAATGGCTAGGAGTATGGTCATGAAAATTGACCGACTTTTCACTTTAGACATGAAGAAGGCATTGAAAGGAAAACTTGAAAACATTTATTTATTCTGCTTAACCAATGTAAGCATAAGAAGTCAGATTGATCTACACGTGTAAAACAAAATTACCGGGCCATATTGTTCCCCATGCAGAACCTACAAGTAAAACATATGAATCAAAATATTTCTGCTGAATCAATATTATTGTTTCATGTCATTTTTCCTATTTCTCTGACTTATATTGGTTTCATATCGCTCCAATTGAATTGCTTACCACTCGCAGATCTATTTTGGCACAGAGTTGAGCGTCCTTATGCTTAACTGGGCTATTACATCCGTGGAGTCCAACGGACTAAACTAAATATGAGTGAAATACAAAATAAATGTAACGGTGACATTATATTGTCATGGTATTATTATTAGACACTGTGGATATTTCTCGAATAATAGAGCTATGTAAGCTTGTTTACGTATTATGTGAGTCATCGATCTGGAGTTGTCTCGAAGCTTACTGTAATTGTATCTGGGTCAGATCATACGTCAATGCTGTATGTTGTGGAGTCATCTCGAGTATAAATAGCCCGACAGTTAGTCATTCTGGAGGGAATTCAAACTGCTTTTCTGTGGGTACATTATACTGTCTTACCTTTGTCTGAAATTACGGACTACTGGATTGTATATTCCTGTGAATTGACTCTTGGCGCTGCGTTATCTACGTGACTGAACTGTCGGAAACTGGACAACAGGGTGTTGGTCTATCAAAATTCAGAACAGCGATTTGTGCGGCACGGACTGTATAGAGATAACGATTTGTGCGGCACGGACTGCATAGAGATTTGCACGTCAGTACGTACTGTGAAATATACACCGGTATAGCATTGAACAGCAAGACTGTATTTCTCATTTATTTGTTGTATCAACCTTACTTAATTTGTGTATGATTAATCCTTGATTTTTCTGTTACGTTTTTTCTATTATCGTTTATGACGTAGCAATATTGTCTATATTAGTTAATTCAGTGTCTTCATCGTATCTGGCTGGGAAAAGTTGACTAGTCAGCAGTGGTGGTCATATCCCCCTTAATGAATGGACAGTTACTGTAACTGTATTGTATATGTAACTTAATTGCACCTTTATTGTATTTAAGGATGTCCGCTGGTGATTTTTGGCTTTGGCGACCATTTTGACTGTTTTTCCTATTAGTTTTTTTTCCTTTCCTGGCTAGGAGATAAGGATTTCCTTTAAAAGTCTTCTAGCTGAAAAATTTGCACAGTAACATCCATCCAATTTGATAAATTTTGATAGACATTTTGATTATCTGCTAACAGTTAGCATATAAGACGAAGTTAAATAATATTTGTATGATTTTTTCATGAATATGCTTCAAACCAGGGCTATTCCCTATGTTTTCTGGGTTATCAAATGGAGCATGTTGCCTAGACATAAAAAATGCACACCAACCTATATTTTTGTCTTCCTTTTTCCTCATATTACACATTTATGAATGCAACAACAAGCATTATTCAAATTGTTAATTACTTTGATTACCATCAGCGGACATCTTTAAACGATGGAAAATAGTTATTCTTCCAACTAACATATTAGAAATCCAATATTCAAATGATTTAATAAAAACAACCAAATTGGATATTTCGAAGACTTTTTCTGGTTAGCAAGTTACACCAATCTGCTTAAAATGTATTCGATTATCCTGTTGAGTCGAACCCTGCTAAATAGTGTACACTGATTCTATACAGTATACTGAAGTACTCGCACTGCTCCAATAGTTCATATGTGTGTTCACTTGGAGATAACTGCTGTTTTATGACCGGTCCACTGTCAACAACTGGTTGCAATCTTCTCCGAAGTACTGATGGTTGGGATATTTGGGCGAATGGTTCAGGCTAATGTGATACCATGGATACTATTCCAGATACCATATACATATACACAAGGTCTCTGTATATTGGAGGAAAGACCATGCCAGCTATGTGTATGATCGATACACTCTGTGCAATAACTCAACGAAGTAGAACAAATTATTTTTTATGAAATTTGGACTGGTAATGCAGACCTAGATAGACCTAGAGTTGATTATGAAGACCTATGCATTGACCGGTAATGAATACTCGGACCTAGACCGGTTATGGGGAAACAGACATAGATATTTTATGAATACCTAGACGTAGTCCGGTTAGGGGAGCCAGACCTAGTCCGGTTAATATGATGCCCTAGACCGGCTATGAAAATATAGACTAGTTATGAATACATAGACCGGGTGTGAAGACCACAACAGAGACCCGTTATGAAGTCCCGGATATAGATCGATTAGAAAGACCGAACAATATTCCAGCTATGAAGAACATGACACAACAGTTCCGTAGATCTATAGAGGTTGTGCAGACCTAGCTATAGACTGATGATGGAGATCTAGACATAGAACGGTTATGAAAACCTAGACATTGACCGGTTATGAATACCTAGACAAATAACGGTTATGAAAACCTAGGCATAGGGTGTTTATGAAGAATTATACATATACGGGTTATGAAAACCTAGACATAAATCTTTTTTTCAAGACCTAGACATAGAAGTCATAATGAAGTCCTAGAAAGACTACGATTATGAAGAGTTAAACGTAGATTGACAGACCTTTACAATGACCGGTTAGGAATATATAGGCATAGAGCGGTTATGAAATTCTAGAGACAGACCGATGATAAAAACCTACACATAGATCGATTTATGAATTAAACGCAACATTAAACAAGTGGTGGAAAACGATGTCGGCGTACTGGCAAGAAGTCGTATGACCTCACAGACAAACATATTGACTGTATATTTCTAACAACAGCACAAAAATCAAAAGTGATCCATGTGATGATTTGTCTCTCAGCCATGTTTTTATATTGAATGAAATAACCACACGGCCCCTAGCATCGGCTTGAGCTGTATTAGATACAATATTTCAGAGCGAAGACCTACCTGGACCAGGTCTTGCATCTGCAAAGACAGGCTTAGACCGGTGATGTGTATCAGGAGAGAATCTGTAACGAGCTGGTGAGTTAATTGTTAGATAAGTTATCATTGTTACCAATGACCTAACCATCTATCATATTTTCGGTTGATGTGTCGCTATTTATTAGCAGAAAAAATGACTTAATAAGTAGACTTCTACCAAGGCGCTACAGTGATATTCATTCCTGCTAACTGAGAGCTAAATATCTTAACCCTATGTCACCATTATGCCCCCTACCAAACTTTCTCCCCTACCTCAGGAAAGACAAAAAATGAAAGCTGACCCTCTGCGACTTTTTACTCATATTGACGTCATTTTGAACCTATTTGTATAACCCGAGTAGAAGCCTATTTGTATAACCCGAGTAGAGAATCATGGATACATTCAAGATGGTGACCATGTGGAGTACCAGAAAAGTGGTGTCTTCGTCATTTTTCTTCAAACTTTCTGCTTTTCTTCGACGAAAATTGGGCAAACACTTTTTTTTGCTATCAGACTATTTACTAATTTATCATTCAATATTGACAAAGAAAACACATAATAAAATTTGAAAAATCTGACGAAAAATCGACCAAAAATGTTTGCTTTGAAGATGGCGTCACTAGGACGTCATCAAAACGGCCATCTTGATCTCTGGTAGAGTTCGACTCAAAGGTATAGTGTGGTAAGTGTCAGCGCTCTAACTCAAGAGGAAAGGTCCCAAAAAGCCCAGGCCAGATAGGGTTAAATGTAGACTGGGTTAGATGTAGTTCTGTCTGATTGGGTTATGGCCTCACATATTTCCACTATTAAATTATCATCTTTTACGGAGGAGTGGATACATCCTTATACATCCTGAACATTTCTTCACTGCGAGCACAAATCTAATAAATGTGTACACGACGGTGTTTTGCAAGCTCAAACCACCAAGGTGATATCAGTCATAGTAATCACCTACTGGATTATAGGACCATCAATCATCAATGGCAGGAGACCTATTTAACAATGCCAGGAATGTAGACTAGCCGTCTATGATTTACCCCGCTTTTTCACATGATTGATATCGTGCTATGTGTAGCTGTAGTAAAAACTCCAGATACCATATATATGAACAATGAGAATACAATTGTCCGAATTTAGTCCTCAATACAATGAAGTTATACATGTGTTGGTGCTGCTGCAGATCGTTACACCACTAAATCTGCAATCAGTGTCAACTACAGTGTATGCTACAGCTATAGACGTCATACTGAACATTCATTATTCAGCCGTCGTCCACCAGATATTTCTCGCGTCAATAATCGAAGACCTTTTTTCGAATCCAAATGTGCATAAAATAAAAATTAAGATGGTTTTCTATGATGACAGCAAGGCACCGCGATATTATCTACATAAAATCCTTATCCCTAACAGGTATTCTTTATCAAAATGAATTTTTTCTCTAGAGTATGATGCATCTCAGTCACGCTTTGATTATGACTGTTCATTTGAAAACCATGATGATGTGAGCTAACGTCCCAAACGGCATTGCTAAACACTGACACTATCTGCTCAACCATGGTCCTACCTTTAAGGGCTTGGTACATATTCATTTAAAAATCCAGTAGGGAGAAATTTCCATCTATGTAACGTGGGCAGAGAATGTTAAAAAATATATATGTCAAAAATAATGGGCTCTGTAGTGTTTGATTGCATATTGCAGTTTATGTAGAGGAACTCGTATTTGGATCCGATATCGCGTATCCATCATTTCTCAATCTGTGTTTCTAGCGAAGTTTGACGATCTACATTTTGGGGAATTCCCATTCCACAAAATGTAGGAATGTCAAAATCGTCGCTATGCTGAGGATAATTCACATGTTTCAAATGAGGCGAGGATCCCCTAATTCTATATTGTGCCTTTTGGTATAGCAGCCTAACTGCACCTAGACTTACCAAACTTGCTACTGTTTTAGCACAAATTACCATGCAATACACCAGCACTTTCCGAAACTTGGAATATCACAAAACACTAAAGCAAGTATCTTACCTGGAATTGATTCGCTTCTGTATGTATGTAGACATGTAACCTACCAGTTTCTCAAGTGTTTAATCCATCATCTACATCTCCATCATCAGGAACGTCAGCTTGTCTGTACACGTTTATCTAATTATCAAGTTGATTTATCTCTCTATCTTAGTGTCCTAATGTGACCTAATACCCCAAATAAAAATGTATAATGGTGCAATATGTTTAGAATCGCGTGGTAGCTTTATTTAAGTATAAATAATCTTCATTTGGGAGCAATGATAATTTCAACTAAGGGAGGTAACTCCGGGCATTACTCTCTCTACAGGAGAGTATATCCTGTGTATACCAGGTTTTACCAGGTTCAGCCAATGTTGAGGCGCTCACCCCATCTGACCCCATCTTATCCATAAACATCAGATGAGTTGTTTGCTTGAGATGATCGGTTACCACAGTTCTGATCCAGCGTATCTAATTCCACATGAACATCCGCAATACAAATGTGATCGAGATAACCAGGCTACATCCGAGAATCCACCGTATTCTCGGGTTGAATGTGATGTCCCGAGGGAAGCTTTCCTGTGGATTCATATGGCTGCTTTCAAGTGGCGAGACGTCGTCAAAATTTCCCACCTCTTGCACAAATTTAGCTCCAATTTGTAGCAGATGTTAGTGTTCATAAAAACAGTCACGTTATTCTTAGGCGGTTTGTTATTATTTATAGAATCGCCCAGGTAGGTTCTTATCAAAACTAATAACTTTACTAAAATACTTTATTAGAATGCAATCGCAATTAGGAGCGTCAGTCGTAACTTTGTATTATAATGGGGTATCAAACGCATTTGTAAATTCATTTCCATACGCCCGGCCCAATCTAAATGCAAAACAGTTGGACTAATAATGAAATTTTGATAAATGCATCCATATTGGGTAACATTGGGGAATCCATTTTCGGCGGACTCCAAAGGGAGGTTTTCTGTCGTTGTTGGCGTCATACTTGGAATATCAGTAAACAATCTTTTTTTATGAATTTAATATATTGGACCGATTGATTAAATGCCTAGGTCGAGATTCAACAACAGCTGTCAGGTTTTGGCATGTGGCAATATTGTATTGTTTAATGTACGTAAGACCATTGTCCCCATTCACCCTATAAGATGTTTGCGTTAACAGACCCCATAATGGCGAATTTGAACATATTAATATTATTATTGTCCATTTCGCCAGCGATGACATACTTTGATATAATTTGATTTCGAATTATACGCATTTGCTGGTGTTCGAGGCTCCCCCTAATAGCCAAGATGTCTATATCAGATATACACGTATTTGGGTCATTTGCCTACCAGCATGACACTACAACGGTATCGTCGTTTCTGGATGTATGTCAGAGACAACAACGGAGCCACACGGGAGAAACAGTGGAAATTATTTTATCCCTCCGCGTTATCAGGTGTGTAAGTGGGCAGCCGTTAACGTCATTTTGCCAGTTTCCACATCCATTCTCTAAGGCTACATTTACATATAACCACGCAAGTTAAGCATCAGATTGGTTAATCTGAGCTGAAACCCACATGATGGCCTGAATTCACAGAAATGGAAAATTACATAATGTTGTCTCCAAATATAAGAATAACGTTTTAACATCTTGCAACTCCCCTAAACAAGTAATAATATAAAAGATGATCTCGTTGCTGTTGTTGGCCCACGCCGTTTCGCTAAAATTGTCCGTTCATGTTCGTGTGAATTCTATGCAATCTGTAACTTTGAAACGCTTCGTCGGATTCCTCCGAAATTTGGTATATACATTCCCTGGAACAGCTGCGTTTCAGCAAGATCCGCATGAAGGTGGCGCCACTCGGTTTTGATCCAATCTTCTGTGGATGTCCGTTCGTGCCGTTCATGTCCGTTCGTACCGTTCATATCCGTTCGTGTCGGTTCCTGTCCACGCAAATTCTTTGCAACCAAGAATTTTGAAACACTTTGTCTGATCCTTCCGAAATTCGGCATATGCATTCCTTGCGAAAAGACGTCGATTGATACTGTGTTTCAGTAAGATAGATCTGTCTGAAGGTGGCGTCACTCTGGTCCCAATCTTTCATCCGTTTTGTCTTCGCACACGATAAAATCAGTACGCTTCATCGGATGCACCAGAACAAATCAGCATATGCGTTCCTTGCGATAAGACGTCGAGTGGTATTGCGTTACAGCACGATCTGCCTGCAGGATGCGGCACTAGGGTTCATTCTGTGCTGCAAGCGATAACTTTGGAACGCTTCTCAGATTCATCCGAAATACTCTACCTTTTCGGGCAATAACTTGAGAACCCCTCTTCGGCATCGTCCCAGATTTGGTGTGCATATACCATGCCATGAGATGTCACTTGAGATTGCGACTCACTCACGTCTGCTTATATATGTAGCTTGGAATTGCGTTTCGTGGCATTACCTGGTCGCAAAATGATAATAAAAAAAAACAAAAATCCGGGCTGCATAAGTGGACAACTGCTCATCGAATTTTTCTCAAATTTGGTATGCCGATACCACATCATGATATGTCGCTTGGGATTTGCCTTTCGCCTACTTTCGCCTACATGGTGGCAAATCCAAATCTAGTTTCCGAGCTATAATCTGAGGAACCTTCATCAGATTATTGTTAAATTTTGTTTACAGATAACATGCCATGAGATGTCGCTGAGGATTGCATCTCTCCCATCTGCGCCTAAAGGTGGTACCAACTGATGGCAAAATCTAAATTTGTGGATTACGGTTTGATCATTTAAGCATGCATGCGAACATATATCACAAAGAATCCCCACCACTATCATACCAGCTATTACCTCATGGACGACCGAGATATAACACAGAACTAATGTTGTACAATAAAACTCTTTTAATATTTATGATAACACTTGCGTTGGTATACGCGCCGGAGGAATTCTGCCCGAAAATCTTACTGGCGACTGGTGTATTATTATGCCCAAGTTCCACAGGGTTGAAAATAGGTATACGTTTTTGGGGCGGATTTACTCTCAACCTGACTGAGGTGTTCACGTGTCTTTCGTCGTGATTTGGCTGAATTATAATAAAAGGTATTCTTTGCTTGAAAAAATCTCGAGGGCTACTTGCTTCAGGTATGCAGAGACAACTTCTCAATGAGCCCAGAGAGAGAGAGAGAGAGAGAGAGAGAGAGAGAGAGAGAGAGAAAGAAAGAAGGAGAGAGAGGATTAAGGTCGCGTTCTGCAATATTTAAGCTATAGAGCGACGATCATTCCAACAAAAACAAGTTAATAAATATAAATCAGCAATCCAGCAGTATTCAACGCAAAACATCAAAAACATTTACATACGTTAAAATGTATACATGAAACCGATTTCTTCCTAAAATTTCCGACTAAAAAGATATAATGTAGCTGCTTGATAAAAAAAAATCTCTTACAGTGTTAAAATCTATACAGTCGATCAGAATATCTTTCACGGTGAAATGTTGGGGCTGGTTCTTTTTTTAGTAAATGTTCGTGAGTTAATCGTGTATGGTCGATTCTACATCGCCTGGTAATGATTTGATCGAAAGGTTTCTGGCTGCTCAAAATTTGTTTTTGAAACTCATGACGTTTTTGATAATCCACGGTATCTCTTACCGATTGAAACAGTTTCTCATATAAGCGCAGATAGAGGACCTGAAATCGCTGTATGGGATTCCCACAGGATCGACCTCATTATCTAGGGCTGCCTTAGCCATTTCATCAGCTTCAGTATTTCCTTTGGTGCCAACGTTACTAGGCAACCAACAAAACACAACATCAATTTGTTGATGAAATTTACGGTCATTTAATTCTAGAATGTTCAGGATGGTGGATGAGACGAAGTTCCACTCTTAATCGCTTGAAGGCAAGAGAATCTGAGAATACGACATATTGTCCTCCTATGGTAGGCCCAATACCTTCTAAAGCTGACCATAGAGCTTTGCCTTCGGCAGCGAAAATCGAACTTTTACATGGAAGTCGTCAGGTTTTAGTTTTGGAACTAAAGATAGTAACTAATCTCTCAACAAACTTGTTGAGGATAACAAGTGTTTAAATACCACGAAGCGCAATATGCGTAGCATTCACGTCAACGATTTTTTTCCTGCAGCTATAATCCCTATAGACGGATCTATTTCAATTTCAGTGCTGAACTCAAGCAGTTAAGATAATGGTTTCCAAGATAATCGAGAGATTTTCACCTCTTTGGAGAACACAAGTCAGCCATTAGCACCAAAGGACACCTAACCTTTAAATATCAAATTGCGACGGAAGACGAGGGTGAAAGTACACGAATTTCCCATGTTCGTATTTTTTCTATACATTCTACCCAATGTATGTTAATCCTAATACTCCACATGTTGAGCGACAAGTATATATATACCGCAAAGACATGGAAGTTCCCCTTACGAACCCATCAGTCCAAACCAGCCATTCATTGCCTGAATTCACATTTTTCGCTCGATCCTGTTCGATCTTCAACTCGCATGTCTCGGCAGGTCTCTTGGAAAATAACTGAAATATCACCCGTTGCTATGCCCTTTTACCACTAAGACCTGGCGCAAAACAGTTCAGTGCAAGGAAAGGTACTAAGCAATAATCAGTGATAGTGAGAATGCTTTCCGCTCTCGAACGTTGAAATGGAGAGTTTAATTGAGCGAGATTTCACTGTCAAGAGCTGATTTACGTCAGTAACACGCACAAAGAGACGTGATGTCAAGATCCTTGAATACTTTCGAATGGGGATAAACAATTAGAGCAGAAAACTTTCACCGAAGCGATGAATGGCTAATGCAGACAGGCTTTTTTGGAGGTAAACCCTCCATATCACGTGGTATTCCCTTCGACACACGAGCAGAGATGGTATATATAACAATCATAACTGAATTAATAATTTCTCATCTCCAATGAACGCTTCTGTAATTTAGTCACGTGGCATGATAATGATAACATGCAGTTGAGATTGAACTGTAGGGGAGACCGGGGCACGTTGCATCACTTTTTGCTAAAACTGTCTTATGTCAGTTAGCAGTGGGTTTACAGGATTCACTTTAAGACGTAGCATACCTACATTATTAGGCTACATATAGGTTCCATAATTATGGATGTAGCTACAACAGTTTCAGATGGACTCTCTGTTATACACAACCATGTCAGGCCGTTGCAACGTGCCCCATAGCGGGGTAAGTTGAATCACATGTTGGGGTAAGTTGCATCACGAAATGCAAATATTATCCAAGTGGAAATGCGGAATATTAACATTAATTAAACAACGGGCGCAAAAGATGTATCACCAATCCAACTAAACATCAGCATATGGATATATTATATTCTTCTTGGCGTTTGGACTCAGAATTTTGAGAAAGTAATACATACTCAGAGCAATTCCCACTGTTTTAATAAATTGTAGAAAAAAACGTTAAAATCAGTTTATTTCCATAGCAAGTAAAATTGGAATCATGAAAGGGTTTAAGTGCGGCAATCTGGTGAAAACTCTGATGTTCTGCTTCAAAATAAAAAGTTGGAAATATAACATAGTTGTTTATGCTGTTGCAACTTACCCCTCCTCGCGTGTTGCAACTTGCCCCAAGGGGACACAGAAAAAAGATCGGCCATCTTGTTAAAACTAGAGGGACGTTGGTAAATTCTGCTAAGTGGACTATCTACTCCAGTCTTATATACATCCAACTGCCTATCTCGAGAAATTATTCTGTTATCATGCTACCAGCTGTTTCACAAAGAACTTAAAATGCAAAATTTACTTACGGTGGTCAAAAACACGTTTGTCGAAGGAAAAAATCCCTAAACTCGTGTTGCAGACAACTTTATTGCCGGGCTCCTTCCTCGCCAACAAAACAACCACTAGGTGGCGCTCAAAGAACCAAAATGTATTTGTGGCTCGCTAAAAAGATCCCGTTGCAACTTACCCCTGTTGCAACTTGCCCCGGTCTCCCCTACCAGTGAAATTAGTTAATTGGAGCGATATGCAAGAAACATAACAAACGCATGGACACAGTATTCTTGCTCTTGTCGACATCACAAAAAGTCAATTTATCAATAAAAGTCAGCATTCTCTTGAAAACTGCCAGTGGATTGGGGATTGTTGACATGATACTCTAACGGTAAGGTGTTAAACTCATAATTCTGCCATTGAATCAGTGCTTCCATACGATGAACCACTTTACGTCTCCAGATTGTGTTGTAACCGAGTAAACGCAATGACGTCGTCTACATATTAGAGGGCAACAGATGACAATGGCGCTTCTTCAGATGTAAATTGACTTGAAAAATCATATTGTTATTTTGCAGAGTTCATAAGAAGGATCAGATAAAACAATACGCCGCAGACAAAATCATTTCTGGACTAGAAGATTTAACCGGCCAGTCTAGGTAACATTAATGTTGTAATAATCGAGCCCGACGTCACGGCACCTCCAGAATAACCTGGATGGCATTGACGATTTCCTTCAGATGGCAAAAATAATTTCATAAAATTTAATGAAAAATACACATGAAATTTCTGGATGTTTTACGGAAATTTCATCGTTAACCCGACCTGACCTGGAAAGGGGGGGGGGGGCAATTTCCGCGTTGATTTTTTGCCATTATGCCCGGTACGACGAACTATTGAGAGCTGAAACTCCGTACCTTTGTAGATTATCATATTGGGGTCATTTTAACCCTATTTGCATGACCCCCCGAGCAGAGAATCATGTGTAAATTCAAAATAGCGGTCATATGGGGTACCAGAAAAGTTATATCTTCGTCAGGTATCTTCCAAATTTGTCCTTTTCTACATAGAAAAGTGGGTATAACCCATTTTATTTCATATCAGATTATCATTTACTAATTTATCATGCACTTTTCGCGATGAGAACACAAATGAAAATTTGAAAAAAAATCTGACAGAAAAATCACCTAAAAAGCATTTTTGAAAATGACGTCACTGTGACGTCATCACAGGGCCATTTTGGATTTGTTTTAACATTTTCTAGTAGAACTTGGCCCAAATATATAGTGTGGTAAGTTTCAGCCTTCTAGCCTAAAGGAAAGCGAAAATATATATGGGGCACTTTTCGCCCACCCCACCCCCCATCCAACAGGCCCGCGGTACATCCAAAATCACCCAGCCCAGCTAGGGTTTTAAGATAATTTGGGGATCTTAAATAATTGCGAAAACGTTGCAATGTTTTGATATACTGTCGCCAGTGACATCAAATTTTGAATTCCCTCAAACGACGTAAAATGGTCCATTTCAAAGTTGTACCAGATGTCTATGGCTACATGTTTTTTTTATCTACCCAGACACATCTATTATCTGTAGTATTGTCCACCATTCTCTGTAGTATTGTCCACCTATCTATTGTTATTTGGATGGTGAATACACCAGCAAAATATCGATTCTTTGCACTTTGTTATCTGAGTGGCACGATTCATTATAACGAAAATTATTTCAAGCCCGCTAGTCAACATGCAGTACTGCGGTTAGACTTAATTCATTCATAATTCATCCAAATGTCACCAACTGTCGAAACGTTCATGTATATATTTTTGCACAGCAGATGGTCAAATATTGTTCGACTGGACGTGAACCCATATGTATAATGGCGAACTTTCCATGAAAATATCGTTTGTGGCAACTTTTGTTTTTTCTGTATTTACTGCTCCCATCTCTTCCTTTTTAAAAGAGAGAGAGAGAGAGAGAGAGAGAGAGAGAGAGAGAATTAAGGTTTAATGTCACGTCCCGCAATATTTTAGCTTTATAGCGACGATCACTCAAGCCAATAACTCAGTAATCTAACACATTAAAACATACACACATTAAAACTTATGCAACCAATCCATTTCTCTCAAATAACCCAAGACACAGTCCTCTCTCACCCGACTAAAAAGATCTTCCAAAGTAGTCGCTTGATAAAAAAGAATCTCTTACAATCTTAAAATCCACGCAGTCGATAAGAATAGGTTTCACTGTTAGATCTTCATGGCATGGAATACACCTTGGGACTGGCTCATTTTTTAGTAAATGTTCGTGAGTTAATCGTGTATGGCCGATTCTACATCGCCTGATCATGGTCTGATCGAAACGTTTCTGGCTGTTCAGATGAGTATAGCCTAGTTTTTTTGAACTCCTGAAGTTTGTTATTATTCAGAGCATCCCACGAAGACACACTCCACATAACCTGAGGATCCACTTAGAGAGGCCCCGAATTTAGTGATACTTTCCCACCTTCTTTCACTTCTTGTTCAGTGTAAAACAATAGATTCCAGCCAAGGTGACAGCCGTCAAATAAAAGCTCAGAGCACAATGGATAATGTAGAATCAAGGCAATGTTTTCAACGACCACAATAGACAGTCTTCACCGTCTGAGAACGTTGAGAAACCAAACGGCACACGTCACTCCTTTAGATATACAGCGATGTTATCTTGTTAATATTGTTATGTGTTAATGATAACATATTGCCTTGCAAGTCTTAACGATGGTCTGCAGATTGCGTTAAGTAATAAACTGACAGCCCCAACGCTCATTGCGTAGCTCGGATTCCCTGCTACGGTAATAAATAAACAAACAACACAGCATATAACAGTATATACCTATCAGCCGTATTTTCCTTCATCAGCTCAGCATCGCCAGAAACGTACTTGGGAACAGGGAAGTTTTTACCTCCGTATTGAGCAGTTATTATGTATGAAACGTAAGATTGGTTTTGGTCTTTGATATATGTTGCCATTTGTGGGAAGTTGATGCTGGGTCGACATCGGGCCTTACAGACTAGTCTTTTGTGTTAGTTGCCGTCATTTACATCTGACGACGATACAGCTCACCAATCTCCAATGTACGAGTTGTCACAGCGAAACAGCTCACCAATTACTAGTATACGAGTTGTCAGAGCATTTCCATCATAGCTCTCTAGATTTGTATCTAATACCGCTTATGCCGGTGCTAGGGGCCGTGTGGTCATATCATCCAAGTTGCCACATGAACAGGTACAATAAAAGCGTACCTGAGATACAACACATATCACGAATCGTTAGATTCTTGCTATGTGCTTTAGAATAGGTTTACCAGAAGACTATTCTGTGAAGTGTGAAGTCATATGACGCAGTCAGTGTGTCGGCACCTCTTTCCACTTTCCTTATATGTGTTGTAATTTGATGAAGGCCGGGGAACCGAGTCTGGGAACCAAACGTCCATTATCTCGGGTGACATTCAACAGTTTTCGTACACCCTTTGATCCGGCAAAATACAGATTTGAGAAATTCAGCAGGATGGAGTTGATGCACGCACCAAAGGCCAAACTAGACCCGACTCCATTTATTGTGTTAAAATTTAGAATGAGCTCACCAAAATAAACAATTTATAGCCCCTCCCACGTTCATGAACTTTACAACGTATGTCAAAACGCAATCATGGTTAACTTGAAACGACAAGTTGAACTGTCAAAGATCTGGCCTTTGTTACAGAGCAAATGGTAGTCCGAACCTATCTCAGAATTACAAAGAAGGGAATTAATCGGTCTAGGACCAAAATTGTAAACAATCCATACGTAAAGGGCAGAAAATCAAATAATGGACTAATATGACGCATTATATGTTAGAAGATACGTTTATACAGATTTTTTCTTATGAATAACAACATCTCTTATTCTAGGAAAGGCAATGTTCCGAAACAGATTCACGCTTATTATTGTTATGTTTGATTACTATATATCATTGCCAACTTGAATTCAGAAAATAATGTGAAGAAATGGTTTTTACTTCTGGTCAGGTCTCTGTCACCGGTTGGGATTTCGTGGCCGTTAGGGTATGTTAGTATGAGTGGGATGGGAGAGGGGTATGTGGGCTAGCCCCTAGGCTGGTTTCAGAATGAGCGTAAAGGCTTAGTTGAACATTTGACAATATTTTGAGAATTATTGATCTGAATGGAAAGGCCCAACTGATCGAATAAATCACATGTAAAAATATCTAGAATGAGACTGAAATAAACACGTACAAATGTTTTGCTTTTAAATGTAACTTTTCTTCTATAGGTCCTTCCTGAGATTTTAATATCTAAAGTTATTAAAATGCTTTGATCTGATTGATGTTGACGGAATGTTGTTGACTTCGAAAAACTTTATAGATTTGGTGTATAAATTAATAGAAAGCAAAACTCACTTTCTTCGAGCTAATAAATTCCGAATCCCCACCCTACTCGACATTTTATATAACGTAGAAGTAAAATTAGGCTTTTTAACGTATTTTGACAGTATTGTTTTCTCTTTGTAAAAACTTTTAGATGGGATGAACGTAAGAAGTTGTTAGATGTTGAACTTAAATCCTGATTCCTAAGTTTTGGAGTGCATGGACCTTCCTAGATGTTTAAACGGTGAGTTCTGGTCTCGTTTTTTTCTATTTTAGGAACTTTACTAGACGTTCACCGTGGACAACTTTATAATTTTCAGATGCAAACTCTTGCGTTATGGTGCATTCTGATAGTATATTTCGACATAGTATGTGTTGGATAACAAGTTTTGCTGGAGCGACACTCCGTCCATACGGAGATGTGCAAGGGGGTGGGGTTGAGGGGGGGGGGCGTAAAACTCACTACCCACTACTAGAACTAGTCCTCAAATTTGCTTATTAAGTATATTTTGTTTCGTATTTGGGGTACCCGACATGCGACTGAGATGGTTACGTTTGTAAAAGACATTGAAAACTAATTTTTAAGCACCTTACCTGTGTGAACTTGATCACCTTGCACATCACGTGTCCTAGGAACCAGGTTTCCATAACATCTTCGAGTAAAGTTGGAGGAAGACAAACTAATATCACCAAAAAATCCGAGGCCGCCAAGTTAAACAAAAATATATTGGTAACTGTACGCATCTGATGATTTCTCCAGACAACAAAACAAACAAGGAAATTTCCGACCAAGCCAACGATAAAAATTAAGATGTAGATAATTATGAATACACATTCGTACGATTTTGGAGTGACTAAAATATGTACATCATCGAGTAGCTCTTCCCAGGTACGGTAGCATTTATCTTTACCGCTATCATAGAACACACAACTATTCCCCGTTGTATTCCCTGGAAGGCTCGAAAAATTGACACCACTTTCCATTCTTGTCGAGTACCAAGAATTTGATCTATGAGTGAACCCGAAAAATCTCTCAGAAGTTATCAAGAACGTAACAGGTTATCTCGTATTGTTCAACTGAGTGAAAAACAGCAAAAATCCGTCGGAGTTGTACAGGCAGACAGCATTCAGAGAAGGGTGAAACGCCACCTCCTTCAAGCCGATCGCTGGCCAATCGCTAGCATCTCAAGAGTGAATATACCAGTGCCTAACCCTCACTCTCTCGTTGAACAGAAAACCCTTGGTACTAGATATCTATTTGATATTCCTCATCGATAGCTATGATCTTTTTATTCGCTTTCCCGTCACATTGAGTGTATTACCTTCATTATTAAGCACTACAGCTCACCGCGGAATATAAATATCAATTTACCTCTATACATGTTATGAGTCCAACGACTGCTGGTAGTATAATCCAGAATGAACCATCGCGAGTCTTTGCCGATTGTTCTAGGCACGGTCTAACCGAGCCTGCGGAATGCTAAAGTAGTTAAAGAGGCGAGCATCCATTAGAAGCTGTTGAAATCTACCGGTAATTTATGTATTCGTCAGAATAGCTTTAGCCTATCTTTTGTCGATTCGATTATAGGTGTCAGGTCCGACATTCAATATCCAGCCGTCGTTCAGAAAAGCATTTCCGCGTCAATAATCGACATACATTTTATGTTCGACAGTTAGTAACAATTTAACGGCTATAAAATTAACATAACAAGCAAGTTTCTTGCAAGAGAGAAACTCTCAACTGTTCAGTCATGGCAGCAATACATCATGGTGTTGTAGTCTTAAAATCCTTAATATTGACAGCGGTTTGACGATCAACATGCATTTGGAAATTGTTATGTAGTGTAATATGTTTGTCTGTTACCAATATATTATAACTGTCTATATAAACATTATGTTGATAAAGAACATTGCGTTCGAACGGCCCATGGACTTGGCTTAAGCGACATTAGATACACGTTACGAAAGGTAGCGTCATGCAGTGTGCGATTGTGAGGAACTAAGGCTGTAGGCGTTAGACGAAATAGCCCGACGATTTCTGCCCTAGTTAGGCTAGCCATATTTTCCCCCAGGATCTGTAACACATCTGCTCTAAAATTGTGATATTTTTCCGTGTGTTCGTGCACGTTGCGGTTGTTTGTTTATGCACAGCTGTGCCGTTTTCTATCGCAAAAGTGGTACTTTGGCACAGCCAGGTGTTGAACATCGCTTGTTTTTCAACTGCGTGCTTTTGTTCAACTTCGAACACGGAAAATCGAACAAATTAATTACGATTCTGTTTTTTGATCTTTTATCCTTACATAATCCATCCGTGTTTGTCTGTTTCCCGTCCTGAGATAACCGTTTTTGTTTTCCAAAAGCCCGGGGATATCAACGTGTAAAGATGAAACATTTTGCAAATGATTGAGGGATTTTAAAATCAGTGACAATCGGGAGGCGGACTGATACATTACATGACGGAAAGGTAATAATTGCCTACTTACGCCGTTAAAACATATAGTTCTGCAACTACCGGGAACTAAAGTCGTCTAACAGAATAACAGTGCAATGATTACAGTATAACTCCGCGATCAGCGGTTAAATAGCCCCTGAGGTCAAAGGTGAGATGCTCAATTTCAATAACCCTCGATCATTTGAATGGTTTATCAATACCTGATTCGCCCTTTCAAAACAAATTGTGTCAGGATCTGGTGACTTTAATGCTCTGGAATTTTTGCTCTATCACAAAACTTCCATTCCTTCGAAAATTGAGACCCAGAAAGGAACATAAATCGTTACTATATAATTCAGACGATGATTTTCATTACCGGCATCACATCCGAAATTAAATATTCAGCCGTAGTTCACAAAATATGTCTACGTCAACAATCATAAACCCTTTTCGCACAACAGTTAGCATGAATTCCAAGTATACATGATACGATGAGAGGAAACAAGATAGTGTCCTGTAAGAGAGAAGCGCGGTCTACAGTTATCAGTGATGACTAGTATTCTTTATCCAAATCTATTTCCATGCCGTTTTCTAGAGTGTGATGTATCTCAGTCACGCTTTGGATGTGTCTGTTCATTTGGGAATGTATCACCCACACATGATGTTCAAACGACACATCTTATCTTAGCTGATAGATTCGAAAGTTGCGAAACGTAGCCCAAGAGATCGTTCGCAATACGTTCGTATTTTGCCGTTGGTATACGATATTTATCACAGGATTTGAGAAAAATTTGAATTGAGGCGTTTGGTAGTCTAGCCTTGTTTGACACATTCCTGAAGTGATGTTCGGGGGCGACGACTAAATTGGCACATGTATTAAAGACGGAGAGTGGTATTCACTAATGCCCAGAAAGTCCTTCTTTGTCAGTCAGTCAGTTTGTCAGCCTTGTAATTCACAGAAGCGTCGCTTACAGTTGTGAACTTATGATGAAGCATCTTACCGTAGTGCCAATATACAATGAGTTAGACAGCCGATATAACTACGATCGCTAGGATTTGAAATCGATCTTATCACGGTTTCCCGGGTTATGGCACAAATTGGAGCTTGAATATTCCTTTTGATTCGGTGGTCAAACGTGCATTATCCGTTTGCCCGTCGTCGTCAACTCTCAATAAGGATTGCTCATACACGATCGCGATTTTCGAAGCTGAAATCATCATTTATATTCCGCACGATTGAAAAATAATACTTGAAAGTCGTGACATAATTTGCCTAATGTCATCCCACTTTGAAGGTATTAGATGATCATTTCAGGTATGCTTCTAAAAATCCTGGCGAAATGGTAACCGGGGAAAGCCAGTGTCTCTCGTTACCATATTACGGTTTGATAGCTCGAATTAACCTGCTGTTCCTTGCTGCTTCTTTTAGGAGCTAGTCAGGTCTTTTACTCATAAACGAAAACCAATAACACCGAAGTACCACTGTCCGAGTGACAGGAACGTACACAGATTTCTTGTGCGGCTAATTATCCTAAACGAAAGTTTTCACATCGAACAACAGTGGAAGCATCGGAGTTGCAACTAGTTTCAACTGCTTGAAACACGTTTTGATGATTCTTTATTACGCTATCTAACATACAAATAACTCCCCTGCCTGGGGCCGTGAGGAAACCGTTGTTTTTGTTCAAAATCCAACAGCTGTACAGTTGAACTTCACGTGAATTTTATTGAATTTCAGGCTGGAAAAAATGCCATGTAATGTAAGACGTCGGGCATTACACGGTAGTTTTTCTGTGTATTGCCCAGACTGTACGACGTCGGGCATTACACGTTAAGTTATTCTGGGTATTCTTGCATTTACCATGTTTATCCTATGTTGAGGCGTTTATTCCCTCAGATGTTCTCGATGCCCATTCATTAAACTTAGATGGATTATTTTTGGGCTGATCTGTCGCGTGGATAATTTCATAGTCTCCACATGAATATCAGCAATAAAGGCGCGGCTGAGATACTAAGACTGCGTCTGAGAATCCCCGTATTCTCGGGTCTGAGTCTGGATGCCTAGGGAAGCTTTCTGTCAAATGACTGTTCTTTAGTCGCCAGACGTCAATGTTTCCCACTTCTTGCATATCGCTCCAGTTTGCATGTAAATGGGTTATGGATTGATCAAAATGGGCTCCTTGAACTATTTTAGACTTTCTAGCCATTTATAGGGCGTTTCTCCTGTATCAAAAATATCACACCTTTGTCAAAGAATTCCGAGTATATTATGTGAAATATAATTTTGGTCGTGTGGCAAATCATAATGGCTCTAATACGAACCATAATGGTGAATCAGCACGATTAACAAGATAACAGTCTTGAAACGATATCCGACTTCCTTAGTGTTGTTAAAGAAAAATCTTTATAAGGGTTATAATAGTCCTACTTCTATAGTTTTGGAACGCTAAATGAAAGTCTCTCCAATTAAGGCACGAATTACCAAGGCCGTCTGTCGACTTCCTGTACTAGAGCGCTTCAGCGATGTCATTTCATTCCGACAGTGGCGACGAGAAACCGTCTCTTAAGCTGTCGAACGGTATCAACATTTCCTGAGACAAGATTCCAATCAGATTATGCGATTGCCACTCTCTTATCTTTTAGTCATATATTTCCAGCCGTCGTCAAGTAATTTAGAAGGCGATGAAACATAAGCTCATCGAATTGTACAAAAAATAGACAAACCATACAGTACAATGGGAATATTGGGGCATATATCTTCGAACATATTTTTGTAATTATTGGTAGTTTATTTATTGATATATAGTAACTGTGACATAGAGACGTCCCACTTCAATACATTCAACTTGGCTATAACCCAGCTCTTATCGTTTACGGTTATAGATATATATACTGCAGAGTATTACTCCCTAACAGAATGATTTATTGACAGCGTTTTTTCACGTTAGCCGCAGAGACGTCCTACATAATTGCATTTAGCTTTAATATAATGCAGCATTTGTATTTGATTGATATACACGTGAGACTGCTTCGTTGCCTTACACAACAGCAGGAAATTGTTAGCATTGATTCTGGGAGTAGGATTGTCAGAGATTAAACCATTGGATCACTGACACATATGTACAGATGAAACCTCCAGATCGTGGACTCCAATTGAATCTGCTCTTTTTATGCAAGAATATTACAAAAATTTAATATGAACGACAACAAAGAATATCAGAAATTAAGATAACATATGAGTAGATGAGCGAATATATATGTATCCTTTTCCCCGCGGAAAGTATGGCCCAAAAATGCATCTCTAAAGCCCCAATTACATGGAAACGTATACACAGCCATAAAATTTGCACACTGTGCAGAACGAAATACACATTTTTGCAAATTCAGCATGTGAACGCAACTACTTACTAGCGCATTTTTGCACGGAGATTAAATTTGCATCTTTGCCGGAGATTGTGCAAACGTATATTTACACATGCTTAAATTTGCACTGTATGGAAATCTGGCCATGTGAGCGCACGACAAATATGCACACCATGTATTTGGAGTAAAACAGAGAAAATATTGTTCTGACAATTTTGAAAAAAATGTTTCATATCTCCATAAATCATTACCGTCAAACAAAAATAATATTTGTGATATGAAAACTTTGACCGTACTTCTTTCGGGATCTTGGCAACATTTTACCTTTGGTATTGTGACTGTAACGTCAATGGATGGACCACTGAGTCTGAAATAAAGTATTATTATTATTATTATCAATACACTTTGTTAGAGGGTAACTCCACCCTTGAAATATGATGAAGGTAACTTCATTTTTTGTGCATGAATTGCTTATTTCCGTTTAATCCGTGGTTCAATATAAGACCATTGAACTTATAGATTCCATTCTGACTTAGATGTTGTTATAATTGTAACTTGTGAGCGCTTAGCTTATACATTTGCACACATACATAAATGCACAAGTCTTGTGTATGTGTTTGGATGTAAGAATCTACTGTAGTTTGAAGGAGAACATCTGTATATATAGAACATGTCGGTTTTAGATATTAAGCATGAATATCGCTAGCGCATCACCCTCTACAACTTTCTCATCCATGCCTTCCACCTACTCTCACAAGAATTCATTCTAATATATCATTACCCAGTGATACGGACGCAGGCACGGCTCCATGCACACTACGACCCAGTAGCATGAACGCTGACACGGGTCTTTCATAAAACTATCCAGTGGCACAGACGCAGGCACACGTCCTTTCATTCTACTATTCAGTGGCACGAACACAGGCACGGCATCCTTTCCTATCACCAACCAGTGGCACGGACACAAGCACGGCTCCTTTCGTACTACTACCCATCGGTCAAAGTTCTCCTTTCATACTCTTATTCAGTGATACGGAAACACGCACAGCTGTTTCATTTAGGTATACGCGAGCTAGATGAGTTCATGTTCATGTTATGCTAATTCTTACGGAACTAGCAGAACCAATGCTCAAATTTACTTAACCAGATAATCTGCATGGAGTCACGATATATTGTTTCGTAATTGGAGTACCCAGCGTGCGACTCCGCCCCCTTCATTTCTTATAATATGGGTAAATCATGGTTGCGGTTTTCACAAATTGCGACTATCAGTGTCTACATTTTCTAATATTACATTTCAAAAAGCCACCCAACAGTTCCACATATTGGAATTGAGATTTCACCATGTTTAAATCTAACAATTTCTTTAACCGCTGACAAATAAATTGAGAATTTACGAAATACGGTTAATACAGGTCAACAGCAAGTATTACATGCTTCGACAGTCAACTGATATTCCACTGTACATGAACACGACTACGGATGAGTTTAATAAAACTGCCTTTGGTTGAAATTCGGTGAACGAGTTCAAATATTCAAAAATTTCAGGTAAATCCGTTGCCCATGTATGTCTTTGGAGCAAAGTTAAAATTTACTGCCAGTGATATTCGCAGAAATGTAGTCAGCCCAGAGATAATGAACAATGACCGCTCCCAGTCATGCCAGTCGGTTTGATTCCTATGAAATTGGGACTGGTCGACAATGTGGTATTACAGTCATTGTATTACAGTCATTGTCATTGTATTACAGTCATTACACAATGTGACCAACATGGTATCTGGAACATATTCTTCTGGTTTAAGTAACTGACTTTCAGTTCTGTCGTCTAAATATAATTTCAAACCATTACAAACATTTCTGAGAGAGCAGTCGAACTGAAATCATCTTGTCGGAAGGTGTACCTGGTCACTTTTTATTAGTTAAATTGGAATGGGGAAAGGTGGGGGACGGAAATTTCCAAATGTTTTTAGAAATAATATTTCATACCGCATTTAATCTTACTAAGCCGACATGTGAGCATCTACCCGACATTCGGAATCCATATTTTGTGTGTAGAGATTTTCTGTGCTTCTATAAAATTGTATATTGAATGGCGGTTGATCGAATGCAGATTTGTAGACGGTTTGGTCAGTAGTCTCAGTCCGCAGATTCCAATGAAGAGTACCGTACTGCTCACGAAACATTAATTATTGTGTGTCAGAATAAATCAGCCATGTCGCCGTCTGAGCATTATATAAATGGTCAACATGTCCATCGTGCCGCAGTTTTCCATATTGATACAAAAGATAACATAGAGGTATAAATGAACTAAATATTCCTCGTATCTCCGTGCGGGTCAAATACTCATATCACAACCAAAAGAAACAACTTTGCTGAGTTCGTGCGAGCAGTAAATCCATATCATAGTTAAACCCCGACTATGTGTAAACCATTACACATAGTCGGGGTTGGTATGCATGGAATCGAACGGTATTGTTCACCAGCAAATATTTGAGAAACGCGAATTCTCATTGGGGCGGCCATCTTTAAACGATCTCACACAGAATGATAATCGAAACGGGGCTTGGAGAAATATCAACAAAACTTTGAATATAGAGAATTTCGGTTTGTGACATTTTCAGATGTCATTTTCGAATTTATCCCTCTATTTTCGCCGGTCTAAACTTATTGACCAATCGCGAGCCCGGTTATGCTTTTATCCTACTATCGCTTTGTGTAACTTTTGCACACAGCCATCCATCTACGATGTTTTAGTGCCTTTATAACTCAAGTAGAACTACACAAAAAATTATTACAATTACTGTGGCCATGGATTTATTGCTAATAAGTTTGAAACAACAAGGTGTGAAACGACAAGTTGAAGTGCTAAAGATTGGCGAATTGATCGTTATTATAGAAGTAATGACAGTCGATTAACTCCCTTCTAATTCTGTGATAGGTACTATCACAGAATTAGAAGGGAGTTAATCGATCTACATGTTGTACCAAAATTGCAAACAATCAACTCGTAAATGGCAGAATGCGCTAATGTGATGATGCATTATATGTCTCTTATTCTAAAAAAGGCAGATTGATGCTTATTATTTGTTATGCCTGATTAAGTGTTTAATATCAATAATAGATATCATTACAAACTTAAATTCTGAAAATAATGCGAAGGAATGATTTTGACTTCCGGAATTGAATCGTTTATGTGTAAGTATTTTTTTTTCATGGGGAGATCTCTGCCATCCGTTGGACTTTCGTTGCCGTTGGGCATATGCGTATGAGAGGGCGGAGTATGTCGGTCAGTCCCTTGTAATTGGCTGGTTTTAAAATTGGCGTGGTAGCTTTGTTGAACATTTGAAAATATTTTTGAATTATTGAACTGAATGGAAATTCCCAACTGAACAAATGATTCACATGTAACAATATTTAAAATGAGAATGAAATAAAAACGTAGAAATGTTATTTTGTAAATGGAATTTTCCTTCTATAAGTCCTTTCTGGGATTATAACAATTTAGTCAAATGTTATTGTTATTGGTGTTGATGGAATATTGTTGACTTCGAAGCACTTTATAGAGTGGTGTATAAATGTATAGCAAGATATCTTAAGCGGAACTCACTTTCTTCCAAGTAATCCATTCCGAATCCTTCCAAACATCGAGATTTTTTTAAACCTAGATATGAATTTAAGCTTTTGACGTAATTTGACAGTTTTGTTTTCTATTTTTTTAAAATATTTGATTTGATTTGATTTGAAGCTTTATTCACCAGATATGAATATATAAATATTTGAACATAGATATATGAAATAATTTTTATCGTGGCGGGAGTAAAACCCCGAAGGGCTTGTTTTATCCCATAGTAATAATAATGTTAATTAGTACAGCGAGAGTAGAATATAACAGAGTTAGCGATGAATAAAGACAACAGATTATACAGTGACATATATACAAGCAGTATTCTGGAACTAGCATAAAATATAGGAATGCAGTTGTTAGAGCTGTTGACCGCAAAACTCAAACCCCGGTTTCTAAATTTTGAAGTGTATGGGCCTGCCTAGATGTTAAAAGCGGTGGGTTCAGGCAACATTTTTTTCATTTATAGAATTTTATTAGACATCCACAGTGGACAATTTTTAGATTTTCAGATGCAAACTTCTGCGTTTTGTGCATTCTCATAGTATATTTCCACATTTGACATCAAAGGTTCTATCTCACTTATGTTTTTGGACGTGAAGTTTTGCTAAAGCGGCAATCTGTCGATACTTCCGAAGTGGGCAGGGTGAGAGAGCGTACTCACCCGTAGAACCCCCTCCCCAGCCTACATGCATAATGGGGAGAGGTAGCACATCGACGAACACTAATATAACTGATATATAAATAAGAATATATATATATTCAATATTGGCATTATACATAGCATTAGTAACATACAAATCTGCTTATCTACATCAAATATGTAATAATGAATCAGCTGCTACATCCCACTAGCAGAAGCAATACTCAAATTTACTTAACCAGGTAATCTGGATGGAGTCACGATACTGTCCTGTAATTGAAGTACCCGGCGTGCGATTGAGACGATTGCATTGTAAAGGGTATTGAAAACTAATCTTTAAGCACCTTACCTGTGTGAACTTGATCACCTTGCACATCACGTGTCCCAGGAACCAGGTTTCCATAACATCCTCCAGTAAAGTTGGAGGAAGACACACTAATACCACCAAAAAATCCGAGGCCGCCAAGTTAAACAAGAATATATTGGTAATTGTACGCATCTGATGATTTCTCCAGACAACAAAACAAACGAGGAAATTTCCGACCAAGCCAACGATAAAAATTAAGATGTAGATAATTATAAATACACACTCGTACGATTTTGGAGATATGAAAATATGTACAGCGTCGAGTAATTCTTCCCAGGTACGGTAGCATTTACCGCCATCGTTTTCCGTTAACACACAGTTGTTCTCCGTGGTATTCCCTGGGAGGCTTGAAAAATTGACACCACTTTCCATTCTTGCCCAGTATCAACCAATGAACGCGAAAAAAACAAAAACTGTCCCCCGAAGTTATGAAGAACGTAACAGGTTATCTCGTTTTGCTCGACTGAGTGAAAAACAGCGAAAAGCCGTCTGAGTTGTACAGGCAGACAGCGTTCGGAAAATGATCGATCGCTGGCCAATCGCGACAATCTCCAGAGCGAATATACCAGCGCCTAACCCTCACTCTCTCGTTGAGCAGATAACCCTTGATACTGAACATCTATTTGATATTCCTCCTCGATAGCTATGCTCTTTTAGTTCGATTTCACGTCACATTGAGTGTTTTACCTTCAATAAGCACTACAGTTCGCTGTGCAATATATAATATCAAGTTACCTCTATGCAGGTTATGAATCTAAAGACTGCTGGTAGTATAGCCCAGAATGAACGATCGGGAGTCTCTGCCGTTTGCTCTAGGCACGGTCTAACCGAGCCCACGTAATGTCAAAGTAGATAAAGAGGTGTGTAACCATTAAGAGCTGTTGAAAGCTAGCGGTAATTTATGTATTCGTCAGAATCAGCGGTTATTCATAAGCACAGCTTTAGCCTATTTGATGTCGATTCAATTATAGGTGTTACATGTAGGTCCGACATTCAATATACAGCCGTCGTTCAGAAAAGTATTCCGCGTCAATAATTGACAGGCCTTATATGTTCGACAGTTACTAACATTTATTCAAGCTATGAAATGAACATGTCAAGCAAGTTAGTTTCAATGATGACTGCAAGACATCATGATGCTCTAGTCCTAAACTCATTATCACTGACAACGGTTCGACAATCAACATGCATTTGTAAATTTTTATGTAATGTGTTTGTCAATCACGATTTGATTGTATCTGTGTATAGAAATACTATGTATTTAAAAAAAACATGGCATTCGAACGGCCCCTAGACCTGGCTTAAGCGGCATTAGATACCCGTTACGAAACGTAGCACCATGCAGGATATAAAACACACCTGCTTTAAAATATTTTTCCGTGTGTTCGTGCACTTTGTGGTTGTTTGTTTAGGCACAGCTGTGTCGCTTTCTACCGCAGAAAGTGGTACTTTGGCACAGCCCTGTGTTGAACATCGCTTGTTTCAACTGCGTTTTTTTGTTCTCCGAAAACGGAACATTGAACAAATTGATTACGATTCTGTTTCGGGACCTTTTATCCTTCATAATCCATCCGTATTTGTCTGTTTCTCATCCCGAGAATCGTTTTTGTTTTCCAAAAGTCCGGGGATATCAACGTGTAAAATTGAACATGTGCAAATGATTGACGGATTTTAAAATCAGTGACAATCGGGAGGCGGACTGATACATTACATGACGGCACTTTGTGATTGTTTAGGCACAGCTGTGTCGTTTTCTACCACAGAAAGTGATACTTTGTCACAGCCACGAGTTGGACACCGCTTGTTTTTCTAATTATCTACATATTTTAAAGCGAATAATCGTGAATGAATGACGAAAATATTCAGAAAATATCAAGGAACAGACACTCTTCGAACAGAGAAAGTCGAAAAATTGGTTACGATTCTGTTTCTGGATATTTTATCCCCACACAATCCATTCGGGTTTGTGTGTTCCCCGATTCGAGATAATCGTTGTTTTCCAAAGCCTGGAGATATCAACGTATAAAGGTGAAACCATTAGCAGTTTCCTTCAAATCCAGTGATGGAGGGTGTAAATCCTTTACAGCGATAATATAGGGATATCCAGTGCTAGGAGATCATCTAACCATCACGATAGGAGCCGGGGATTGAATTGATTATCTTTTCACTCTTAACACAGATTTAAAAATGGGGCACAATTTGCACACTTTGTGACACCGCTGATGCCGGTGCCAGGGGCCTTGTGGTCATGTCATCCAAGTTGCCACATGAACAGGTACAATAAAATCGCACCTGAGATACAACACATATCACGAATCGTTAGATTCTTGGTATGTGCTTTAGAGTAGGTTAACCATAAAACTATACTGTGAAGTCATGTGACTCTGTCAGTATGTCGGCACTTCTTCCCACTTCCCGTATATGTGTTGCAATACAGATACACTGTAAATCGACAGCTAATGATGAAAACTTTCCTTTGTTTACACACATTTTTTTCAAACCTTTTGCACGTCCTGTTTCTTTCTGTTTCGCAGCAACTACAGTAGCGTGTGTACACGTAATCGTTAAAACTTCTGTTGGCAACTCTCACTCCTGAGATCTGTTGACTGCCTACAGAGTGAGTCTTCCAATTAAAAGATGTACGTTGGGGGTATTTGACTTACACTTTCCGTTAAACGAATTCCATGTACATGAACAAATAAACCAATAGCAATACTTCCACGTCAGAGCGCGGCATCTTTTCCAAGTTCTAGAGAATTTGAATGAATCCATCCCAAAATTCGGAGAAAAGTCGATATGTCTAAATGTAGTATGGGATTGAATGGGTCAATTATCTCATTTTAAAAATATAAATGGAACCAACAGGGCATTCTTCTATATAGCCAATATTTTAGATGCCATTCTTTCGTGCCGTATCTACAACATCAGGGCACGACACCTTCAACATTTTACGGTAAAAGTCTCTAAAAAGCCTACTTTCCTGAGGTTTAATGTTAAGGTAATGAGCACAGCGCTTCACGCAGTGAGGATTTGGCGCGTGCGTCCCGCGTGCAGTGGAATGTTCCATATGTGTATGTCTGCTTTGCTCGTCTTTTTTTAAATCTGTTCAAAAACTGAGAAACTAGGGAAATCCATACAGTTTTTGTTGTTCTTCTCCACTCCAATTGATATATGTTCCAAAACCAGGCTGCTGATCACTGGTCGTTAAGTAATTGTTGAGCTACCTATACGTAACTGTCATCGCAAACCGCATCGTTGGTACTGAAGTACATGTGAAATCTTTCGTTTATGGTGAAGATTATGTCGCTTAAGTTGTACCACTTGGGCAAACAAACAATCTCTTTTGATGCCCCAGTCGCATATGTATTAAAGACAGATTTCTAGTCAGTAATGCGCCTAATATTAACGCCCATGAAGTCCTATGTCAATCAGTCAATTTGTCAGCCTTGCAATTCATATAAGTATTGGTCACAACTGGAAAAGTCTGATGGAGCAGCTTACGGCAATGCCAATGTACATGAGTTAGACAGCCAATATAACCACAATCGCAAGGATTTGAAATCGATTTTATCATGGTTTCCCGGGTTATGGCACAACTTGAAGCTTGAATGTTCCTTTTGATTCGGTGGTCAAACGTGCAATTTCCGATTGCCTCTCGTCGTCAACTCTCGATAAGAGTTGTTCATACACGTTCGCGATTTTCTTGGCTGTAATCATCATTTATATTCCGCACGAGTTAAAAATAATACCTGAAAGTCGTGACAATGCCTAATGTCATCCTACCGTGGGGGTATTAGATGATCATTTCAGGTGTGCTTCTAATGAAACCGGCACATTGGTAACCGGGGGAAGCGAATGTCTCTCGCTGTGATCGTACGGTTTGATAGCTCGAATAACTGCTGTTCCTCGCTACTTCTGTTAAGAGCTAATCAGGTGTTTTGCTCTGAAACAAAAGCCAATAACACTGAAGTATATCAGGCCTGGTCCAGGAAGTTACACATATTTCTTGTGCGGCTAATTATCTTGAACGAAAGTTTTTAGATCTACCAACAGTGCGTGGGGCCGTTATGAAGTCGATTTTTTCAATCCAACAGCCGTATAATTGAACTTCACATTAATTTTTCGAAATATCAGTGGGCAAAATTGCGATGGTCATTTGCATATAAATGGGGTATTGATTGATTAGAAAGAGGTTCTTGAACCATTTTCGATATTTTAGACATTTATAGAGGCAGGATAGCAGTATCAATCCAGAGTGGAACGGCGTCTTGAAACGGTATGCGACTTCCTTGATACTGTTAAAGAAAAATCCTTATAAGGGGTATAATAGTACCGCTTGTATAATATTGGAACGCTAAATGAAATTCTCTCCAATTAAGGCACGAATTACCAAGGCCGTCTGTCGATTTCTAGTGCGCTTCAGGGAAGCCACTTCATTCCGGCCGTAGCGATGAGAAACCGTCACTCACGCTGCCGAACAATGTCAACCTTTTCTGAGACAAGAGATTCCAATCAGATTATGTGATTGCCACTCGTTTATCTTTTAGTCATATATTTCCAGCCGCCGCCGTCAAGTAATTTAGATGGCGATGAAACATGGGTTCATCAAATTGTATCCAAAAAAAACCGACAAATCATACAGTACAATGGGAATATTGGGGCACCGGTCTTCGAACATATTTTTGTAAATATTGGTACCGTAGTGTATGTATTGATATATAGTAACTGTGACATAGAGACGTCCCACATCAATACATTCAACTTAATCCAGTTCTTCTTATCGTTTAAGGTTATAGTATTAGTGCCTAACAGAGTGATTTATTGACAACTTATACATGTAGTACGTCATCCAAAGAGACATCTACATAATTGCATTTATGCACGAATATTTTTTTTAAATTTAATTGGAAAGATAAAGGACATATTGAAGGTAATTATACATGTATCTTGCTTTGTGCGACAGTCAATCCACAGCATGGCCCACAAATCCCTATCAAATGTATACACACCCGTATAAATTTGCACACTGTGGAAAATGAAATACGCATGCGCAAATTCAGCATGTGAGCGCAACTGCTCACTAGAGTAAATTTGCATCTGGTCAGGAGGTTGTGCAAAAGTATCTTTACAAGTAACCCACTTGAGAAATATGGAGGTAATTGTTGTGCATGAAATGCTTCTTTCCGTTTAATCCATGGTGACCTTGGCGTTTGATTTCTGAACTGATATGTCCCATTATGGTTTGCATATTGTTATAATCTTATATCTTGTGCGCGCTGAGCAAATTATACATTTACACACATACGTCAATGCACAAGTTTGTGCATGTGTTTTGGGACTCTGGTCGAAAATTCGTATTTAATAGATCGAATTGAGATATTAAGCATGAATATCACTGGCATATTACCCATGGGGTGATTGCATCACCCTCTACAGCTTTCTCATCCTCGCCTCCCACCTAAGCTCACAGGGCATCATTTTATAAGATCTTGTCACTACCCATTGGCGCGAAAGCAGGCCCTTTTATAAATCTATCCAGTGGTACGGACGCATGCAATGGTCCTTTCATACTACTACTCAGTGGCACGAACACAGGCAAGTATCATTTCATACTACTATCCAGTGGTACGGGTGCAGACACGTCTCCTTTCATACTACTACCAAGCGGTGCACGGCTCCTTTCATACCACCACCCGGTGAGCTGAAACTCACAGGCGCAGTTCATACTGCGCATTTCATTGTACTACGAAGGGATATAGACGGACGCATGTTCCCTTTCATACTATTTCCCAGTGGCACTGACGCACGCGCGGCTCATATTTCTCCTTTTCATACTACTACTACTACTACTGCCTAGTGATGCGGACACACATACGGCTGCTTTTCAAGTATATGCGGACTAGATGAGTTCATATTCATATTATGCTAATTCTTAAGGAGCATAGAGACAACTCAGCCCACAGTGTCATGGTTAGCAGAACTCGTCGATGTTGTTGTTGTTAATATATATATTTTTGTCATAAAGAATATAATTATTTCCTGCCTTTTCATATACCACAATGGCAGTGGATTTCACAAAAAAATGCATTCTATACGACCTACACCGATCTACATACACGTCCTCTACTATATCTTTATCTATAATGTCAAGTGAAGAAACTACCATGTTAAAGCCGTATACCGACTTTCCCCAAGAATCCTGGTACAGGGGTAGAATTCGGGTGTCTGCGGACAAGCAATGTTAAATAGATGAGCAGGCGTGGAGAATGGTGAAAACTCCATGGGCGCGGAGAATGTCATGAGGTAAGTTCTCCTGCATTCGGAGTCATTCGGCAGCAATTTCCATGTAAAGCTATTAGAGATTGATCCAGCTTGGAGTTTGCAAATCTTTGTAAGAATTAACCGATTGGCGACACGTCGAAAGAATGCCACAGCGGCCGACCACGAATAGATCTAAAGGTAAAAGTTGATATTTTGAAAATGACAAGAAAAACAAAATAATGCGCTCAAGCCGATCGGACAACACGATATGAACCAAGTACTGATTTGCTGATAGCTACTGACTCTGCAATTCTATGGGATAATTTAGAAAATATATTAACCCTATCTGGCCTGGGCTTTTTGGGACCTATCCTGGCCTGGAGGTGGGGGGGGTCGAAATGGTACCCCCCGCCTAATTATTTTTCTTATCCCTTGAGCTAGGAGGCTGAAACTTACCACACTTGGGTCAAACTCTAACAGAAAATGTAAAAAAATCCAAGATGGCCGCTCGGATGAGGTTACATTGACGTCATTTTCAAAACGGCATTTTTTGATCCATTTTTCGGTCGGATTTTCCGATATTTTTATGCAATTTCTCCGCAAAAGCTGCATGATGAATTAGTAAATATTAATGTGAGATGAAATAAAATAGTTTTTGCCCACTTTTCATTGCGGAAAAAGCAGCAATTTTGAAGAAATATGACAAAAACATCACTTTTTGGGTGCCCCACGTGACCGCCATCTTGAATTTACCCATGATCCTCTGCACGGAAGGTTATGCAAATAGGCTCAAAATGACTCCAATATGGTAAACTAAAAAGTCAAGGAGTTTCAGCTCTCCATTTTTTGTCGTTCCTGAGAAAGCGCAGGAAGTTTGGTAGGGGGCCATTTCGCCCCCCCCCCCTCCCCTCCCCAGGCCAGGTTGGGTTAATTACCATGTTTTTATAATCCATAAATTCACAAACTGAACAGTTCAATGATTAAGTATTATGGTTATACTGGAGAATAATGTTATTAATAGGGCTTGTACTTCTTCCAGATGAATGAAATTTGTGAACATAAAACAATAATACTAGACTGACATCGCCAGGATTCCTTGAATCATTTTCTATGCTCATTTCAGGTTCCATATAAATGATTTTTTTTTTCACCTACATGATAGGGGATTGGGTGGGCAGAACCAATCTTGGTCAATGCCGCTCAATACCCTTAGAACTCACTTGCTGAAACACAGTCTGACATGAAGATTTCGTCCAAATTCATAATCGCTCGTCGAACAGACCGAAAACACCGTGGACGGTCCATAGGCAGGTTGTTTTACCTCAACCCGTTTGACCCAAAACAACTATATTGTGTCTAGCGTTCAATATCTGGAAAACTTCAAGCTCTTCTGGTTTAATGTATCAGAGTCAGTTGATTTGATCCTTCGATATTTCCGACTACACATTTCTTCGTCTACATCATGACAAACACGTGGTTTCCAATTTTGGACTATTATCAACAACCATTGGCGTATTATGCAGTAAGTGAACTCTTCACGCCCTGTCGATGCCTTATCAGTTGCTGGAAACCAGCCAGATGGTGGAGAATGTATTACCGCGGACCGCGTATCAGAATTCGCGGCGAATTTTTTAACATGGTAGTTTCATCACTTGTCCCGACAGATACATGTAAGATATAGTAGACGAAGGGTATGTAGATCATAGTAGGTCGTATAGAACGCAATATGATATCCACTGCCATTTTGGTGTATGAAAAGGTGGGGAATAATCATATTCTTTAAAAAATAAAATATTACAACAACATTGACGAACACACCAACAGCTAACCAAGCCACTGTGATTCGCCCCCCTCTCATATCCATTTGTGTGTTTGTCATGGTTTGTCTATTTTTCAGTCGACATTTTCACATTTTAGCGTTGAGATTACACCATGTTCAAGTCTATATTAAATTTCATTAACCACTGAAAGATAAATTGAGAATTTATGGGGTAAGGTTAATAGAGGTCAACAGTAAGTATCGCATGCTAGCCCCCGATCCGACAGTCAGCCGATGTTTGAATGCACCCGACAATGGATACGTTTGATAAAAATGCATTTGGTTGAAATTCGGCGAAGGAGTTCAAAATACTAATCAAAATTATCAAGTAAATCCGTCGCATAATTTTAGAGCAAAGTTAATATTTACTGCCAGTGTTTATTTGCAGAATTGTAATCAGCCCAGAGATAGTGATAAATGACAGCTTACAGTCGGTCTGATTTCTATGAAATTGAGGTTGGTCGACAATGTGGTACTACTGTCATTGTAATCAACTGATACAATGTGACCAAACCTGTTATCCACGATGTATTGTTCTGGAGTAACCGTCGTTCAGGTGATTAAGCCATGTCGTCTGAATATAATTTCAAACCATTCACTTCACATTCCCGAGAGAGTATTCCTATGGACATGGTGGGGGAGGATAGCGTCCCTGGCCACTTTCTATAAATTAAAGTGTTATGGGGATGGGTGTGTGTGTTTGTGTGTGTGGGGGGGGGGGGGGGGGGATCAACGTTCTTAGCAATAATATTTGATACCGCATTGAATTGTAAGCCGAAATGTCTTAATATGCCCGACATTCAGAATCCACCTTTCATTTGCAAAGATTTTATGCGCTTCTATGAAACTGTATATTGAATGGCGTTTCATAGGGTGAAGTTTAGCAGACGGATTGGAGAGTGGGCTCGGTGTGCAGATTCTAGGGAAGAGTACCGTACTGCTAATGGAACACTAGTTTCTGTGTGGCACAGTAAATCAACCGTGTCACTCGTCTGAGCATTATACAAAATGCCAACATGTCCATCGTGCCGAAGTTTTCTATATTGATACAAGAAGTAACATAGAACCACGCAGGAAATTCTTTGAATAACTGTCATGGATTTATTGCTAGCAAGAATCGGAGGTCTTCCAACTGTCCCCAGGTCAAGACAATTTTCGAGCGATTATCGCAAATACATTGTATCTCTGCCTCTGTGTGTTGTTCAAGAGCAACAGGAATTTCCCCACGGATATTTGATCCTCTACTCAAAGTCACAAATAAAAGTAGTGGAAGGATATGGTTTATCTATTTCCTAGATAACTGTATTAAAAAAATAAAAATACGGGAAGGCGTTGAAATATATCATGTTGATTCAAAATCCCAATAGCGACTTTGGAATCCAATATAAACACTATCTGGATAGTTCCAGGGCTTTTTCCTTCGATCATCGACAGTTACACAGTATGAGTATGTGGAAAATGTTATGTGCGTTTGAGCGAGAGTCATGAACAGACGGGCGGACGCATTAGAAAAATTTCAATAATTTTGGAAAAACAAGGAGTCCTTGTCTCCGAAATCATTAAGGATATATATAGTGTCCAATATCACACGTAATTTCAAAACATTCTCAAATTGAGCATATAAATGTACCAGTCGTGCTTTGATATGCACTTTCCTTGCGCCATGGAAATCTTGCACGAACCTAAATTGATCCGACAAGATACCGCCAAATATTATCGAAATATGTCGTGATATCAAGTATGTCCTGTTTGATCACCCGGTGGCGACAGTCGCCACACATGTGGATGAAGTATATAATGCCCAGCACATGGATCATGAATGACCTGACCAAGATCATGATTGAGGCACTGCCGGGGTGTCCTCGTAGACATCTACAATAAAAGCCTGACTGAGATACAGAATATCACATGACCCACTCTTGAGGCTTTCGATGGCATTGAGAGCCTTAGTGTCAAGTAAAATCTCCCTAACGTACTGACATCCTATTTTGTATCAAAATATGTTATTCATCCAACGTTACCAAACTGTTCAATCACAAGCACAATTCAGGAATCTTTTGGCATGATTGTGAGTCTTCGAACGTTTTTCTCCAAGCAATATCTCCTAAGCACGGACAGCCGAATATTAAATTCAGAAGAACACCCTTACTGCCTTCGAAAAACAGGTGGATCAGTACTCAAACATAGGGAACGTTGAACTCAAAATATTAGAACACTATCTAGACCTTGCCAGAAGCGAAGTTGTTGATACTATTACATATGTGCCACATCGACAGAATTACCGTTACGTAAGAAGATTTCATCGACCTCCGAGTTAAGGTTCCAGTGGCAATACAGGTATGACATTTTCATGTATATATTGCTTTCAACAGGTGTTCTAAAAACGAACTGAACATAACAATTCCATCGTATCCTGCGCATACGTTTTCACTGAGATTAAGTTGCAGATTCTCAAGGTATGTAACTTCTCAAAAATTCAAAGTGTGAGCAAACAGACATATAGCATATGGGAGATTTCCAAACTGTATACATTTTTTTGAGTACCTTATTGAATGTCTCAATTAGTTATTTTTTTGAAAACATCTACGTTCCATATTGCCGGTCACCAATATAATGTGACATGGGTTTCCATGACCACCTTCGTGCCTGTTGCAGAGACATGTTTTGCCAACAGTGTGTGTTAGATATTATAAAGAAGGCGACGAGTTCAATTAATTAAGAGACGGAAATAACATGCCATGGTAGCAGGGAATATTACCGGCGTCGTGGCAAGGCTCACATGACTCACGGGCCTATACTCTGACAGCATTCTACCAATGAATAAGAGGATTCCTGTAATAGCTATGACAACCAATCTGATGGGAATCCAAGAGTTGTGTGGCCATCAGATGCAAATAAGCGTCACACGATAGATAGATAGATAGTTTTATTGCATTATTATGCCCGAAGGCTAACGGCATCCCCCAATACATATTAAAAACATGTACAAATATTAATAAAACCACATCTTCCTTGCTGAAGACAATACTATAAAAGCATACATGCTACAGTATCTGTGCTAATCATGACCAATATAACTCATAGCAGGCCTCCATTCTAGTCTGTAGGTTACAGCGGCAGAGGTGATAATAAATATACATGAATAATTAGCAAAGTGAATACATATTACAATCGATTACTCATAGCTTTACATTTGTGAATATATTCGACCACAGCGTTTATCGCGTTTATGACGTGAATGAAAAAATAAAACAATAAAAGAATGCGTACACACTGGGCATACATTTGTCATACGACCACGAATTAATATTATAGTTAGATTGCTCACGTAGCCCGGGACAAAAAAAAACAAAAAAAACAAAACATATGCCATCATCACGCGATGTAATATTGAAACGTTTCGCTTCCTTCATTATCTATTAACAATCGACAAAACTATACTATTCTTATGACATAATGTTGTGATACTGATGTGATAATTTATATCAATTGTGAACAAAAAAAAGTTTGATAGAAAGTAAGAACTTTCGAATATTTACTGTTGCAAAATCAAACATATTGTGTAAATTATATAAATACGCGAAAGCGTATCAAATATTGTGCATCTACCCAAAGCCATCTGAAAGATCAATAGTTAACGCTGTGAATTTCTGTATCTCAGCCACGCTTGTCATACGTGCCACATCTATATCATTATGGTCCCCGTACTAAACTTTTCATCTTATCTCTGGAACAACACTAAATTGAGAGATTGGACGTAACATTAGAAGGATGGTGGCGTACCGATAATAGGCCATATGACCCCACAGACAAAAGTACTGTCTGCATATTTCTGAAAAAAAAATCACATGTACCAAAAGCGATCCCTGTGATGATTTGTATCCCAGCCACGCCAGCACTGTAGCTGTTCATGTGGACAAATTGCATTCATGTGGACAAATTGCATGACATGAAAATGGCTCTTCAACCATGTTGTCGCATCGTAAACATGAGTTAGGAAGGTTGTTAGAATTATAAACTAACATCACATATAAGAGATGCCCGCGTATGTTATTTCCGGGTGAACATTATAACATGACGAAGCACTGTAACGCCAATAAACAACAGCTGCTTTCATCTGTAATTTATTTATTCATCTGTTATCACTCCATATATTCTCCGAACATGGAACAATTTTCGAATAATGACTTATTTGCGTTCCATCCAGCCTGTATCTAGTTGAAACACTGATAAATGCTTATAAGAGATGTAGGTGAATTACACAGTAATCAACAATATCCGCTATGAATTAGCCATGCCACATCTTTTCTTAGCCTTTCGAACACATAGATAACCCATAATATAAATGTGCCTGGCATCTGTTGGATCCCAAAGACGGTTTAGACTGAACATGTGTGTGTTAGCTACGAGTTAATGAGTTTTTTGTTTATCTGAGGATCCCTATTAGTGATTCCTGCAATATATAATAACCCATCTGTCTCAATTTATTCTAATGCAGTCTCTACGGCAGATGAGCATTTAGTATGCCACAATTTCCTGGACCATTAGATCCCGTTTATTTACCTGTATGCTCTCAGCTAAAGTATGCTCTCAGCTAAAACAGGTCAAGTGGACTGCGCTATACAAATCACGACATTAATTAAGTCTGGAAAGATTAAACAGACAGTGCGGAGAATGTTCATTGCTGCTGATGGATTAACTGGGCCGAAAAATACAATAAGGCTACAATTGGATGAGGAATAGTGCTCAGTGATAATGGTTGTGAATGAAAAATACACCATGATATATTCTCCTGACATCAAAATAATAACAATCTTTTCCATTTAGTTTTCATGGTATGCAGATTGTGAATTGATGGTAACTGACGTACGTAAAAAGGTCTTTCGATTATGGACGCTGAATACAGAATGTTGAATATAAGATCGATACATTATTTCCACGATATAAACTTTCCGTTAAATCAGGGAGAATCCAAGTCCTACATATAGTACGACATTCGCGACTGATCGGCCTATTCCGCCGAAGTCATAGTACCTCGCGCATTAATGGTGTAAGAATTTTATAGCTCTCAGGTGTAAACCGTCATTCGCCACATGCGAAGAATATCACATGCTATAGGATGCGTTTCCGCGCACATAGACATTGTATTTTTCCCTTATCAGGAGATTAAATGTATGTTAGAATATGGAATGCTACACGTGGTCGAACAAACTGAAGTGTTCAGAAAAATGGCGCTTCACATTTCTTCCTGTTCAGGTGGACTTTAACCGGCCTCGATGCATTAACCCTTTGCACAAAATTAAACATCTGTCAATCAAACTCAGTCTGGATGAGTCAGTCATTCAACGTGTTGTTGTTGTTGTTTTGTGTTGTTGTTGTTGTTTGCACATGGTCCAGAGGGTTAATGTCATTTAGTAGACTTTTTATCCCACGTGACCTAGATTTTGCAGCAAAAACGGCACAACAGTCCAGAACTATATACTATTTAACTCCATAGCAACAAAAACCTGAAGACAGCTCATTTTCATTAAAAAGCTTATTTATCAGGCTTTTCAGATCTGAAGTTTGGAATAAATTTGGTCGGTCGTTGATTAGAAATGAAAGATTGAAGCTGGAGTTATGGGGTCAAAATCATAGCTTCTGGCGATGGCACAAATTTTTTCAAGTTTTCGAGGGATTTCCAGGTTGAAAATATCGCTAGACACTGTCGCTGTTATGTATGAAAGACATGTATTGATTGAACTTATAATCAACATATCCCAAATTTTGAAAGCCGTGTGATTGAAGTTTATAGATAGAATATTCACGGAATAAATGTATGTTGACCATCAAACTCGAGAAGAAAACAATTTGTCGGACAACTTTGGACCATTTTAGCCAAGAAAACTTGCCGCTGGAAATTTCAATCACACATATTTGAAAAATTCAGTTATTTTTGAGTAAAAATGACTCACCGGCTTCACATGATTGTATCCACGATCGGCGGTGTGTTTAATTTCCGAAAAGACTGCCCTCGACCGACATCGAAACAAACACGCACTGAATAGAATAGAATAGTTTATTACTGATGGAAGCGCCCTCTATGAGCAAACAATCATTGACAACAGTCAGTGATAAAATAATATATTATTACTTAATTATCCCCCCCGCCTCCGAAAAAGAAATTTACATGTACGATTCGATATAATTGGTGTTGATTACATAACCCTCCCCCCCCCCTCGATGACTTGGAGCCACAATAACAAAGTTATATCCCCAGCATCTCATAGACTATGTAGTCTATAAAAATAGCCTATCAACCAGTCTCGTCTTAAAACAACTAGTTGGAAGAACATTACAGAACGTGAATAATAGCGGTCAAATAGCAACACATGTACAGTTCAAGTAGAAACTGGATAGAGTTGTTTCCCTTGAAACATATAGAGCTTACATTTGTATATTTCTGATATTCATGCAGCAAGTCAACTAGTTTGAACTGAGTAGTCTATTACTAAAATACAGCATACTTCTGCTAAAGACTAAACATGTCAATTCTATCAAGGTGAAATATTCTTGAAAATACATTTATGCATGACTCAAATAATAGAGAAATCAGTTGCCTTGTGCTTGTATCTGCTCATGTCCTTCCATTATGTCATGAACACATTCACTAACTATCCTGTAGATGGTTTCATCTTCACAGCTCATCAGTCAAGTAGAACATGTATTTCATCATCAAAGAAGAGGGGGAAAGATGGGAAGATCGTTGCTGAATTGGTGTTGATATTTTTGCTCTATATCTCCCAGTTGCAATTCCTAATTTACGAGCACTGATCATGAACTTTACAAAGGCACGTCTATATTTAAAGGAATGTATGTTGACAGGATATGATTCAAACTTGGCATTTGTCTTAAATAGCTGATACGTTCTTAACTTTGCCCCAGAATATGTATTGTGAAAATCAGCTCTATTGAGCAGTAAATGTGTATTGCAGTTGCCAACGTTAATTCTGTTATGCCATTGTTGTGTACATATGTTTATAAGTACTTTTGAAACTTTGGTTTGTGCTCCTCTGGACGGGAAATTCTTGAGCTGAGGAGAAAGGTATCATATATTCAGTGCTTTCAATAAGGTTTCCATATCGTGAACCGATGAATCCACCTTTTCTTGATCTAAGTCACAAGACAGTGCATATGCATCTGACAAAAGATTGTCATCAGTATGAGATGATAATTTTGTCCAGCATTTAAATGTCATGGTTATTGCTTCTAGTCTAATTGGATGTCGTCCCAGTTCACCTCTGATTGCATTATTGCTCGATTTCGAATGCATTCCAAGGATGTATTTACAAAACTGAACGTGCAATTTCTCAGATGGGATGTTTTCTAAGTATTTCAGCAAACAGTCATTTACCTTTACTTGGAATACAGCCCCATTTCTGGACAGAGTTGTTTCTGCACCATATAAAGCAGTGGGTGTTATTGTATGATCAAATATATGGAATGAAGAGTATACATCCAATGGATTGCCAGCTAAAGATTTTATTAAATGGAAATAATGACTTAGTATACATATCCTTTTGTGCTTCACTGAAAGAGCCACATTGATTAAATGTGATTCCCAAATATGAATAGAATTCCATTTGTTCAATTATTTGTCCACTTAAATGTATATTTGTTTTGATAGTTTTACCAGTTTTGTTGATATAGAAGTCAGTTGATTTTGTTTTCCTTTTAAGTTACTGGATGATATTTTTCACCGAAAATCGAGGGTAAATTGAGCAAATATAATGTAAACAGTGTGGGGCTTACACTCTCAGAAATATTCAGGGAATAATCCTGAACAGATCAGGTTGCGCATCCACAACTAAATTTCATGGATTTACCTGAAATTCAGGGATAATGTCCTGAAATTAAGGTATATCAACCACGAAATAAAGCTAAATTACCTAAATTTTAGGGGCTTTTACGTATCTGAATAGGGCCGGGAACTTACTAATCAGGGTGATAAATTTGCCTGAATTTCAGGGAAAATCCTCTCATTCAGGGATCTTTTTCATGAATTTCAGCTAATCAGCCCTGAATTTCAGCCAAAATTGAGTGTGGATATACAAGCTGATCGGTTCAGGACTTTTCTGTGAATATTTCTGAGAGTGTAGTGTATCTCCCCGTCGTCCTCCCAGCTTTGAAGAAAAAAGTGCAGTTAAACAGTTGCCTACTTTTATATTAACATACCTGCTGGAAATTATTTTATATAGAAGTCCAATTTATGTAATAAGTTGCAATTTATGTAATAAACCACTGTGTGACACTGTCGAGTGCTTTGGTAAAATCGACGAAACAAATGTATAATGGTTTTGATAATTATGTTTTTATGATAAGCATATGATCTACTGTTCCTTTGCCTTTTGTAAATGCTATTGGTTCTTTTGGAATAAAGTTATTTTCCTGCAAATGTATTTCTAGTCTGTTATTAATTACACTGTTAAATAACTTGCCAACACAACTAGAGATTGTGATGCCCCGATAACTTCCTGGATCTCTAGGATTACCTTTTTTATGTGGAGGTGTAATATATCCAGTTGACCATTGGGTTGGATACAAAGAACTGAAAAACACAAGATTGAATAATTTATTGAAACATGACAATAGTTTACATTGAGTAAATTTTACCATTCCATTTGATATTATTTCCAGGCCACAGGGCTTATTATTTTTTAGACTAGCAATACACTCTTGTATTTCGTTTGAATTGATACGATAATCACATTCCGCAAATGGAATATTAAATTGAGAAGGGACCGTAATGTTTTCTATGTTCACATCTTCGTTTATTTGATTAAGTTTCCCGAAATAAGTAAGCCATTCATCTGGTGAGATATTTTCAGATTTATCTTGCGCATTGCCATATCTCGATTCATCTAGTATTTTCCAGTATGCCTTTGGGTTATTCTCACAAGCGCTATTTAACCTATTTACCAGGTTTTCCTTAAATTGCCTTCGCTTTACTTTCCTCGTTTTTCGATAAATTAAAAAAAAAAATGAAAAAGGAAGATCCAACGCAGTTGGTACAGTGATTTATCACGGTTTTTTACTAGATCGTGTATTAACTTTCTGAAGTCGTAAACATATAGCAGCTGCCGTGTAAAGAATTTGATTAAGATCATTAACTGCCTCGTCAATTGAATTGGAGTTTGATTTAAGAAAACATCTAGTTGAGCTTTAGTCTCTTCGGAATTCATCCTTCATCCCATATATACTTGCTTGGTATCTTACTTAAAGCCCGTGATCTCATAGTATGGAGGTGCCTGGCAAATCCTACATGTAATATTGCCTTAACCGGACAGTGATCAGACACGTGACCTATAAAATTGCCAACCTGGAAGTATCTAGTATGGCCCCCACCTAACAGTTCTTTAGAAGCTATGATATAATCTACTGGGGGTTCATGACATGTGAAACGCCCCATAGAGTCTCCAAGAAGTCTACCATTAAGTATTCGGAGTTGGTCAGAGATACAGAAGTCAAGTAACTGGTGGCCCCTCTCATTTACCAATTCATCTTGGCTATTTCTTAGAGGTGGAGAATGATCATATATAAATGAATAAAGCTGTCTTTAAAATAGTCCATTGCTGATCCAGTCCTACAGATCACCATCAACGATTACTTGACTCAAGTTGGAATATTTTGCTGCATAAGGTTCGATTCCAGCCGTCTTGATTTGTCCTTCTACTATAACCTGAGTTGCACGGAGGGAAGTATGCAGAGCATACATATATATAATTATATAGACCCAAAATGAATACTAATCCACCAGAGTATCCACTGGCCTGTAAAAGTTGTAGTCCTCGAAACCGTTCAAAGATAAATTGTCATCAGGACTACAATGCGTCTCTGATAAACATATAATGTCACACGATTCAGTTAATTTGATAAAGTCCGGGTCTATAAGTTTATTGGTACCTTTAGGAAATATAACATGGATGTTCCAGAATGAAATATTGAGGAGTTGACTATCCAGTATGTTCGATACCATCCTCGTGGGTCCATGACACGATCTCGTCTCCGTCTATATTCCCGGACATAAGAGTGCCATCTGTTATATTTTGCAAGATCAAGGATATCCGAGAAGTAATCCCTGTGTCGATAGTCTCCATTACTGGCTGTAATCATCAGCATAAGGCTCCTCTCTTCGTGAATACCACGGCAGCCACTCCTGTGTAGCCATGGTAACTGTGACTGTTAGATTCCTCAGATCTACGTCTGTAATCGTCACGGGTTCTGAAGCCATCAGGAGTCCCATTGTATCTGTGTTGATCTCTGTTTTGTGGCATAGTGGAATCATCGTAATTTGGAGAACGAGTATATTCTCTGTCATGATCTTCATCGGAGTTGCGTCGAAAAGTGTCTCTGCAGCTTCAACACACTGTGAATTGCTGCCTTAATATTTGCAGCTAGAACGCTGGTGCCTTGTTTGGTGAGATGTACCCCATCCTCTGCAATGAATTTCCTGTTCGGAGTTCCTCGAGCTGAGAGGTTATTGTTGTCACAGAATGCAACATTAGGATTTGCCAGATATTGGTGTTGTATCTGTACATTTGTTTCGTAGATTCTGATGTTCAGTTCTTCACTGTCGCAACGACAGATTGTTAATGAGATAATAATCTTTCCTGCGGGCCATTTCTCTGCTAGTAGTCTACTGAGGGTGGACAAGTCTTTCGTACATTGATCACAGTTAGAGGACTGTACATCCTTTGTGATGAGGTGAATTACAACACAGTCGTAGGATTCGGTGTTCTCTGTCTCAATTTCCATGGCCTCTAATGGTGTAAGCTGTTTTTTGTGGCCGTTACATTTTCCCGACAATCGCGAATCACTTATAGTCTTCAGGTGAGAATGTCCAAACAGCAATACCGTACCTTCTTCATTTGGTGAGAACTCTCATAGTGATCGGTCCTGTGTGGACTTACCTTCCTGTTTAAACATAGATTTCCATTCCTTTCTGCGTGATTGTGAACGGGGGAGGATGAGGTCGATCCGACTGACCTGGAGGCCAAAACATCTGATCATTGCTGTTTGTTGATAGGTGAACGTGGGCTTGATTTGTTTTGTTTGGAGTTTATATCAGACCATCGTAGATTGTTGCCTTTTCATTCAGTTGATCTGCGTGTGATTTGTTCAGATTTGTCGTTCAATTTTTCTTTCAGTTCATTGATCCGTTGTTGTACCTCTGTGCAGATACTCTGACGTTGTTTGATAGGCGGCACAACACAATCCGACAAAAGGTTGTATACTGAGGTAGTTTTTCCCAGCTGTGATTCAACTTAATCTGTTTGTTGAGTCCCTACAATATTCCAGTTTCTGTTGTACCGAGTCCGAATGTTGTTGCGTTTCATTTTCACTCTTTAGGCTTTCTTTCTCTTGGTGATAAACTTTGTTCTGGGAATCGGCCTGAACACGTTCGGTAGTTTCTTCCTCTAGGCGGGACTGCAAATTTCCAATGATTTCATTTTTCCTTGATTTGTCATTTTCTTCAAGTGCTGTGATAAATTTCTCCTCAGCAGTGTTGATATGAGTCAGAAGTTGATCAATTAGTGGTTTGTCAGTGTATTAATTTGCTCTGTAAGATGGCCCATTTTGTTGATTGAGCTACTGTTTGTTAATAACTTGTATGCCCTCTAGACTGTCAACTACAAATTTCATTGAATCTGAAAATGACACTTTTTCACATATGACAGTCAGACTTTCAGATTTATGGCCATGTATCCTCTTGTTTTTCCTAGTTTTCTTTTTTTGCAAAAAACTAGATTTTATAATCATGGATATTCATTCAATCTATCACAATACTTTCGAATATGTATGTACATAATTGCATAATGGGCATATCAATTATGAGAAATGACCACGTTCGATTAACCCTCGAATGAAGACTCCCGACTCCGTCGGTAGCCTATTTTTGTCACTTATTCACAGCAGTAGTATAGAAAAGACGAAAAAGGTTCCATTGATCTCTTTGCACTTAAACTTGTGGCGGTCATGTGGCCATCACGTGATCAAGGCATGTACTGACTTGTTCAGGATTGCGTCAGCATTGGCTGGGTGCCAAGTGTTGACCACTATAGGTCTGGCAACCTTCGACCTTGAATTCTTCCGCTGTGATGCGGTCTGGTGGGGATGCGGTCACGGGAGAAGGCCTCCGCGGACAGAAAGTAGTCCCCATAATTCAAATACGCTGCATGGTCCGATTGGGTCGTATGAGGTATCAATGTGAAGCATTTGTGAAGGCGCATCTAATGGGCTGGGTGTGTGGTTGAAATATCGTCATTCTGTGCATGTGCGGTATACAAAGGGTATGGAAATAGACGTTTTGGGGTCTAGCACTACGCAAAAAGGCGGATTTCACGTACTGGGAAAATGTATTGCTTATTAATGGGAGAGGCCACTGTTTGCACTTCTTTACATAGATGCCCTCTAGTGCGGATGTTTGTATTTCATAGCGTATGACCCGTACATTGCAGCTTGGAGAGGCCAAGATGACAAATACATTTACGGGATATATATTATAGATAAGGCATCCTATATTTCATATACCCAAAATAGTATGGTCACAGGTATGGAATATTTAGTATCAAATTATATTCCATACAACAGGAAATGTAAAATAACCAATTATGGCAAGACTGCCTTAAATTTAATCAAATAAAACTCTTTGAATACATTCGAGAGGTATGACAAAGTATTTGTATATATGAATATTTATTTAAATTTAACCTATCACTAAAATGCAATGTCGAAGTTCCATCAACCGGCTTCCCCCAAGAGGTACGTCTCATACTCGTTCATTATGCTTTTTAACGTCATAAGAAGGTAATTCTTTTATATGGCAAATATTAAGATTTGACATCATGAAATGGTAATTCTGATACACGGCAAATATTAAGATTTCATCTAATTTTATCTAGACTGTAAAGAAAACCAAATGAAGCATTATAAGTTATTTCACCGTCTGGTAAATATATGCATATTTCGATGAGAGCAAATATTCAGTTTATCCCTTTCACTGATGGTTATACGGGTATGCCATTCCATTTTATATGATCAGCAAATATATGGCAGAACTGAACTTTTGCAACCAGTTTGGTAAATACTGCAAATATATGCAAATGTTAAGGAATGACTGCGCTGTAAATATATTGGAAATATTTTCATTTACCAACAGTTTAATATCCTTTAAATGTTGTCAATAGTAATATTTCATTTTGGAAATTAATGCAAATATGAAAATGTGATATGGTTTTATTGTGTGTAGGGAATATAATTTTTATTTTGATCATTCAACACGCTCTCGTGGATAATATGAGTGTGTAATACGTGGCGTAACACGACAAGTGCAAGGGAAACTGTGCGGGGTTTCTTTGCTTATTTCATACAATGCCAACTACAATGGATTGGTTAGAAAGCTCTACTTCTTGGCGATTTCCACTTCGTCGTTTCAGGAATCAGGAGTCACCCTGTAGCATAAGATGGAAACGAAGAATACATGTAATATAGAGGACATCGTAACTCTTCCCAATACAACGTATAAAATAAGCTACGTGATTCACCGGTAATACACGTAGAAATATTACACAATTCAATGTAATATAATTTACAGAAAAATGAAACAGAAGTAAAACTTCATACTGTCCTGTCTCAAATTTGTCACAAATGCGGCCTTAATTTACTATCCATATCCGAGTACCCCACACTCTGGGTAGCGAAGAAATTGAATACACATGTTTAAATTCTCCTTGCTGAAATTTACACAAGATACATATAGGTGCACGATAGTTCCGTTCGATCCAACAGCATGCCGTTTCCTCACTCCAACATGTCGAAACGCGAGTATTTTTTCTTACGTGTACTTCTCCCACAAGCAAATTTAGTGAACTGATTCTAGCTGTACACTGTATGCTTGGTTATAACGCATGCAGCACTTTTGTCTTGGCGAAACATATGCACGTTGTGATTGGTTGATCATTATGTTAGCCTGATAAGCGTAATATGATTAGAATTCTGATTGACAGACAGGTCGGGCCTGCAGACAACAGGCGACTTTTACAGACATTAATCCCTAATACAACCGTCTTCCCAAGATATCTAAAAGATAAACGGGAATATATCATTCGTCTATCGGATAAGCTAAGATGAAGACCCGGCTTATCTTTTCAAAAGAAAAAAAAAAAAAGACCCGGCTTATCGGCATGATGAAACAAGTTATGCAAGCTTATCTATGGTGGCCAAAAGCAATTAAATCCGAATGTGCAAAGTCTCCAATTTCCAACAATGCCCAGATATCTGTATCTTTATATCAGCGATGATGAAGCGGAACAATAGAATGCAGTAGCTCCTACAAGAGAATTTCGGGTGCATTAAATTTTAAACCAGAGACCGCACAATCACAGTCTCTGGAACCAGGTATAAATTTAACAAAATATGCAAGATTTATCGTTCAAAGAATTGAGCCTAAAGCATATTTTGTCAACTTTTGAAAGCATGTCGTATATCGTTAGGACATTCCACGTTGAAGAATGGGAAGAAAAGTTATTCTGGTGAAGCCGACAGAGGACCTGCACGCCCAATGCGTCAGTAGTATACAAAGCGTAGATCTCTGAGGATTTGTGGAGGACGGAATGTGGAAAAAAGAAATGTTGGTTGTAAATAAGGATTGTTTGACGTCACACCAGGAGCTTCAATATGACCCTCCGCCGTTATGGGGTAGTGCAAACGCAGGAATATCACCGTCTAGACTACGCATGTGCAGTCCACACGCCAAACTCCTCCTTTAGATGATACCCTTTTAGCATGCAAAAATCTCCATATGTTAGATCGAGTCTATTTTTCTAATATCTGATGTTAGTTTATTGGTAAATTTATAATATAGAAAACCGCTTTTTCTAACCCAATAGGGTTGATTGTGGCGATTGAATGCAAATGTGCATGGTGTATATCCACACGGCTCTAACTAGCCTGTCGGCCCGCCTCGGGTGAACTGGACATTTGGCTATGTTCTATCAGTCAGTGATCGTACAGTGCTATGACAATTATTAACAAGACAATGCAAAATATGAAATATGTCAATTTTTCAGTGGCAGTCTGTTTTGAGTATAGACCAGAACGTTGTATTTCACTGAACATTGTGTTTATCGTCAAATTTCAATCGCCGTTTTGGGACACCGATTTTGTGTAAAATTGGTGTCTAATCAAACGTTTTCTGTAAACTCAGGAAATTATCTTAGCTCAATTAAGAATACACAAAATATCGAAATGGACCTGGCGCGGTTCAGTGAGATTTTGGCCACCATGGAGATCTCACAGTGGAACCCATTCTTATTGACTGTATAGATTTTAAGATTTTAAGAGATTCTTTTTATCGAACAGTTATTTCAGATGATCTTTTTAGTCGAGTGAGAGAAGACTGTATCTTAGTTTATTTGAGAGAAATCAGTTTGTGGCATGAGTTTTAATGCATGTGCATGTCTTTTGGTGTGTTGTGTTGATTACTTATGGTTTGCTGGGTTGTTGACTTGCTTTTGTTAGAATTCATAGAATTTTGTTTGTTTGTCACTATATAGCTGAAATATTGCCGAACGCGACATTAAACTTAGTTTATTCTCTCTTTCTCTCTCCTTGGCACCATGAGGTGCGCTTTGAAGTGCCAAAATGAAATATCACCTACGAAAGAAAGTTTCAATTAGCCGGAGGATGGCAAAATAAGGAGTCGAAATATCGAGTCAAAAAGAGCCGTACGCTTTTCAGAGCTATTGAAGTATATCATGTCTTATGGTCTGAGTAATGTCCCCTCTCTGGGTCTTAGGGTGTTTGAATAACAGCATCTTGAAGTAGTGGATTTGTGCAAAATCGCCTATTTCGAACAGAAAACAGCACATTTTCTCTCCGTGAATACACCAGGCCAGTCTAGAACCAATAACTTTACCCCGAAATATTGGTCGTGTCAGTAGTCAGTTGTTGCCCAAAATATTGCGTATTACACATTATATTATCCCCTCCATCACCTCACACCCAACCTTGGCAAGCCGCGTTGGGTGTTACAATTTTGTTTGCTGTTGTCGGCGGTGTTCGCTCTTGTCCAGTCACAAGCCGCACTATAAGAAACTACCGTTGTCTAGCGTCAATCTTCGGCCATGTTCGCTCTTGTTCGTATTCAAATGTCATCCAACTGTTCTGGTAATCTATGAGACCATTTGCTGTCCAAGCCACTCTAATCGTAGTCCACTCTACGATCGCTTCAATACGGCATCCGACAAGATCCATTCAGAGCAAAGATGTTCCCTAGAGATCGATCTAAAAGTTCCTGTTTTCTATTACTCCTCGACTGCGCCTGAACACAATGGCGTCACTTCCAGTCCAAACCACCTCAACCGTAGTCTACTCGCCGAGAGCGTCAAAATCAGCCAACGGGTTCAAACTTTACCGGGAAATCCCCCGACAGTCAAGTTACCGGAATTGACCTTTCCAAGTTGCTATATCCACCACTTTATCCCTCCTCACCGCGTCCCGACAGGTTTAGACTACACGGCCCACAATCCACACCGAAAATGCGCTTTCTCTCTTACTCTCCAAGTGCGCATTCGTGTATCACTGACCCTACACTGGTCAGGACCCTGTAGAAAACGATAGTTCAGTCACCCCCATGTCTTGTTCCGAGTGGGCATCCAGGTTTTTCCTGTATCATTCAGAGTTCTCTCCATTTGCGCAAAGATGGAGCCACCGCTTGGTTGAACGTGTGCACACTTACTCCCCTACCACACTTTCGTATGGCGCATGCCTGGGTCCCCGGAGTCTCGTTGCATGGGTGAAATCTCCATGTCTCTCACCCCTCTCGATCTCCGTAAATCGTCCTACTTTCTCTTGGCATGCTCAATCCATTGCGCATGTGCAGGGTCAAAGATCAACACCGGTCACGATATCCAAAGGTCAATGGACGCCCAGATCTTCTTTCTCTACTACTTAGAATTATATTTCTCAAGGAATAATCCCTCTATTGGGGGAATGAAACAAGGCATTATTCAGCATAAGTGGCAACCAATCTTGTGCGACACATGTGAAAAATATTCAGATGGAAGCAAGAAGGTTACTATCAAAGTGAGAACGTGTATTGATAATCATGAAACACTGGTGATATCAATGCTAATTCTGATCAATATACCCCAATTGATTTTTAATTTTGCTCTATTATGCAGATTTGCACAATCGTACATAAAAAAACACCGGCGCGTGTCTATATCAACAAGGTTTGCGTGCTATTGTACCTGGAAGAGTTTGATGAACTTACTTGAGAGCATTTTCGAGAATCCCGCAGTGCGTCAGATATCTGTGTGCATTCCGATTAAAATAAATATATTCCCCTAATGTGCACATTACTACATGGGACCACTTTTTCCTAAAGAGAGGCATAATAGAATGTTTAGTATCTCCTGAAACTTCCTGGTTGTTCAGCTGATCGAAAGTGTAATTGATACGACAATATAGGTTGGTCAGAAAAGATTTCATGAAAGTTACACCATAGAATTTCTGATTGAAAAATACACAAAACATGAATGGACACATTTTCAACATAGTGAAGAAAATCTAGTTCTGGTTTCGTCAAAATTCAGACGAAACTGGATAATTTACTCTTCTTTACCGACCACACAACAAAAGTTACATCACGAAACATCATAGCTTGGATTCAGCACTCACAATGGAGCCCTAAGAATGGGTTGATACATAAAGCAGATAAGAACTTGCATAACATATCTAAGCTTGATGCATTTGTTTACAAAAGTCTTAGTCTGAATACACATTAACCGATTAAGAGACTAGTGTGACATAAAGGTTAGATCCGTCATACCATGTGTGCCGTAAATGGAGACCCCGGGAAATATTCACGAATAAATACTTGAATTCCATGGGAAATATTCACGAATAATACTTGAATCACACAAGCTATATATATCAAGTATCTGTGCTGATAAATAGGAGTTCTGGGCACCCCTGCTTCCTTCTCCCGTGGGTATCAATGATATACTTTCTTCCCTGGCAATTTGCCTTCGTATCTTTGCTGGTCTATTAAGGCACACGGCATATGTATTCTGTCTGCAACGAAGCGTACTGGCAATTCTCCATCCTTTTTTTTTTTGCAAAAGGCAGTCATTCATTATTTGTGAGCAAGATATCATTCTCAGAAATGCGAGAATGTTTAATAATCTATATCTTATTTGGTAAAGTCTTAATGGCTTTTAAAATAACAAATAATGTATTGTGCCGAATGATTTGTCAAGTCTGAAGGCAAGAGCAAACAAAAAAACTTGTGGTAGTGACATTATCTTATTACCCATGCTTGCAATTATCATGTAAAATAGGACATTTCTCCCTTCGAACATCCCCCCCCCCATGTGGACATTTCCCCCTCCTTCCTATAGCTATTTGTGCTATGATTTCATACGAATGTGAAACACATATTGACAAAAACATTTTATTCTTATTTTCAATAAGCTTAATCGGACATAAATTTTCCCCAGCTATATTTAAGACAGCGGCACTGTTAACCAGATTTGTATGATTTAGTAACAAAATAAAAATGCAACCAAGTTATAAATAAAGCGATTTTGATGATTATCTTTTCAATAAGTTACTTTCAATAAATTGACATGATTTCGAAGAATACCCCATGGTTTCAACGGAGACAAAATAAACATCATTGTTAGATGGTATATTGCTGCAAATATGTTGTCTTTTCAAATTTAATCACCAATTTAAATCAATCAGCATGTTTGTTACATAATGTCTGTAACTAGGTAGAATCTATTGTTTAGTTTGTCTTTATTCCGAGTTAGCCCACTGCCGGAGTAGAATCAGTCCGTGCATGGCACAAGGAAAGTCATTGTATACAGTTTGTCTTCAAAACCACTGATTACAATACCATTTAACAATCCTCACAGCTTTATTATCCTGATTTCAGCCTGCTGCTCGAGTAGAATCACATAACTATGTGATAGTTATTAACTTATACTGTGTATTTATTGTTTAGTCATGCCAAATTATAGAAAACAAGAAAAAAAATAAGAAAGATAGTGCCACAGCACTGTAGCTCATCTGTCTGTAACTGGAGGAAGTAGCTGTGAGAAATTTTTACTAAAGATCTGCAATAGATGAGTTTCAAACTTGTGTTGTCCCCCCTGAACACTAAATGATCCATGCAGTTATTTCCTGAGATTTCATGATAAAATTTCATGGGAAATTCAAGATGCGGCCATATTGGATTTTTGAAATGGACCAAAAAAGATATCTTGCACAACTGGACCACAAGGGGAACCTGTGCATCAACATCCATGCAGTAATATCCTGAGAATTCACGATAACAAAATTTCATGGGGCCACTGGTGGCCATATTGGATTTTCGAATCGGACAAGAAAAGGTATCTTGCTCAACTTGGACCCAAGGGAAACCTGTGTATCAAATTTGAGAAAGATCAATGCAGTAGTTCCTGAGAAATCGCGATAACAAAGTTTCATGCGGAAATCCAAGATGGCCACCTGGTGGCCATATTGGATTTCTCAATCTGACCACAAATGGTATCTTGCACAGCTAGACCCCAAGGTCAACCTCTGTACCAAATTTGAGAAAGATCAATGCAGTAGTTCCTGAGAAATCACGATAACAATGTTTCATCTGGAAATCCAAGATGGCCGCCTGGTGGCCATATTGGATTTTTCAATCAGACCACAAATTGTATCTTGCACAACTAGACCCCAGGGGGAACCTCTGTACCAAATTTGAGAAAGATTCATGCAGTAGTTACTGAGAAATAGAGATAACAATGTTTCATCTGGAAATCTAAGATGGCCGCCTGGTGGCCATATTGGATTTCTGAATCAGACTACAGAAGTAACTTGCACAACTAGACCCCAAGGGGAACCTGTGTATCAAATTTGAGAAAGATCCATGCAGTACTTCCTGATAAATCACGATAACGAAGTTTCATAGAGAAATCCAAGATGGCCGCCTGGTGGCCGTATTGGATGTTCGAATCAGAGCAGAATAGGTATCTTGCACAACTAGACCCCAAGGGGAACCTGTGTACCAAATTTGAGGAAGATCCACGCAGTAGTTCCTGAGAAATCGCAATAACAATGTTTCACGGGGAAATTCAAGATGGCCGCCTGGTGGCCATCTTGGATTTGTGAATCAGACCACAAAAGGTATCTTGCACAACTAGACCCCAAGGGGAACCTGTGTACCAAATTTGAGAAAGATCTATGCCGTAGTTCCTGAGAAATCGCGATAACAATGTTTCATCGGGAAATCCAAGATGGCTGCCTGGTGGCCATATTGGATTTTTGAATCAGACCACAAAAGGTATCTTGCACAACTAGAACCCAAGAGGAACCCGTGTACCAAATTTGAGAAAGATCCATGCAGTAGTTACTGAAAAATAATGATGACAAGATTTCACTGGCAAATTCAAGATGGCCGCCATGGCAGCCATATTTAAAATCGTATCGACACGGCATGAACAAATTCTGGTGTACTCATTGGGGGGAACATGCATGCCAAGTTTCAGCTTAATCGGCCAAGCGGTTTCAGAGAAGAAGATGTTTACGGACGACGCACGACGCACGACGGATGACACACGACGGACGACGGACGACGGACAATCAGGCCATGACATAAGCCCATCGTGCCTTCGGCCCAGATGAGCTAAAAAGTCAATTTTGTTACACATTCGTATGAACTCATAGTACACAGATATATATGAAGTGGGATATGTCAGCAGGGAGAAATGTCCTCGGGGGGATGTCCGCGCACCGTCGATGACAGGCCGTTTTTGAGTATTTGAGTTTTTATAAGATCATAATGATTTTTCAAAATTGTGTTCATTTCAAATGTGGTAGACTTGCGCTAAGTCTATTAGCTAGAAACTCAATTAATACGTAGAATATTCTGTCCGTTTCCATTCCGCCTGGCAATATAGTGACATAAACTTCGTCGGCTGACGTTAGAAGTTTTGTTTCCCTTTTTTCTTATATACTATAGTATGACACCTTAAACCGACCTACCGTTTTCAATATCGCAATCTCTGCCGTTACAGTAAATCGAAATATGATTTTTGTTCCAGCAGTCATATTTTAGTTATGCTAAAATGTATACGAAAATCTAATATGGGTGCCCAATATCATTGATGCCTTAGATTAGTGAAATGCTGGACTTCTACTCTCGCGCACAGTTTGTGAGATTAAACATCACAGAATATGATGAAGTCGTAATGTAAGGGTCAGGCGACAATGCATGCATGTACAAGAGCCAAATCTAGGGACAACAAAGTGTCTCGACTCAGTGGTACAAAGGCATTGCCAATAGTTCCTTAAATGAAATAAGACGGATAGTGGAACCAGAGACCCTATAATAAATATGTATAATAATTTATTATAGGGTCTCTGGTGGAACTAATAAAATACGAAACAAGATTGTGCTCGGATCATCTGATTTTATTTCGATAAAATGCGCACATTTATTATCTCATGTTATTCATATCGGAATACACATACCTGTGAGTAACCGGACCTTCTGACAGATTTATATACGATGAGTAAAAATCTCCCAAACGGGCTTTTTGCAGCTCAAATTAAAACAAAAAAAAACAAAAAAAACAAAAAAACGGGAAGGCCTTGCCTAAATGTGGGGCTTTCACTGTGAAATTTATATAAAAATCATCCTTTCACAGACAAATAACAGACATCATAATTTTACTTGCCATGCATCATGGTCAAGTAGTACACAATTAGTCATTCTCCCAACGTCAGAGTTTTTAAACTCGAAACCGTCGATAAACAACATAACAATAGGGAATATACAATCTGATGACATGAGAATGACAATTGGTATACTGTCCTAAATTTGACACTACACATGTGGTAGAGAATACAATTGGTTTGGATATTAGTAGTCACGAGGGCTTCAAGACGAGACCCTCCATCACCCATTGAGACCAGGAATGGCCCCTGTATAGCTCAAACACACCCCAAAAATGACGTCATCTCCATTTCAAAACCCCCAGTTGTAGTCTACTCCACGACCGCTTCAATATGATGCCTTGCAAAGCCCATTTATCCCTGTGCACCCCAAAATATCCTTTCAGTAATACTTCTCAACTGCGCATGCGAACCGTGACGTCATTTTCGATTCACGCCAGGCGTAGTCTACTCCACGAGTGCTTCAAGATGAGACCCTGCACAGCCCATTTGGACCCAGGATGGCCCACCCTTTGCCAAAAAGTACACCTCAATGCTTCATGGTGATGCACTCCGTCACTTTCCTGTGAAATTCAACCAATGTCTTCGAGACCACTCCCAAAGTACGCTTCAGCTTGCAAGAGATCGAACAAATATCCACACACTATAATTTGCGCCACAAGAAAAAAAAAATACTCATGGATTCATGTGAAGTCCATTTTCCACATTTTGTACACCCTGCAAAGTCTGTTTTAAGGGGAGGAATTCCTAGTCTTTGGTTCCCCTTCAGTCACCTGACCGACATTGAAGCGCGCTTCAAGTTGAGACCCTTCATGACCCAGGGTTAGCCCAGTTCTATCCACGTGACTGAGTGTTTTTCACATTTTTTGTTTTTCATGAAATTCCAAGATTTACGTTTTCTCCGCCAGTCACTCAACTGGAAGTGACCTCTCTACATTGCAATGGCAACCCCTTTACTGGAAGTGACCTTTCATTCAGAAGTGATGTGGCATGATATTCCACCTCTCTTTAAAGAGAAAAACAGTTTAAGCTATGCTGGCAGGACTGTTCCCCATATGTATGGAACTTTTATTCATATGCACATAACTTTTCAACATTACATTGTTAAATAAAATTTGTTCTAAATATTTAGAACAGATGTCCACAGCTGACACAGCTCTTTAATTTAGGTATCGATGAAGACTCCCTAATTGCACTCATTGAAAATAAATCGAATGTCGAAAGTCTTATGGATCTTATACACTTACAGTCATTTCAGCTAAAAACTGACTGACGATAATTTGTGAAAATATGTCTTTGAAAGAAACAAAATTATGACAGATTTGGTTAAACTGGGATATTTGTCAGCTCTAATACCCCACTTGCACAAAATTCAAATTATTCCTTTAACAATATACCGAGAAGCCGGAGTGAATGCTGCACCAATATCACTGGCAGTCACATTGAGAGAGCAGTTTACATGTACAGCAGTTGATACATCCAATGTCTTCCCTTTCACATGTGTCCATAGGAAATATTTTAATAATGATAACTGGTTTATCTTTGACCTGAAGTTGCCAGAATTATTATAAATGTAAGCAAAATGGTCCTTTCCTGGAACAATAGGATAAGTGATAAGCTTACATGCTAACAAACCCATGCTAAATAGATAGGAAAGAATGGGTGAAAAAAAAACTGATGTGAACTGCTGTCTCAATGCACCTGCCAGTGCTATGGCAGAGTTTTATTGTTAAAGCATTGACTTGAATTTTGTTGAAGTGTGCCATTTCGTATTTCTGTGGTTTCACCATTTTGGGTACCGATAAGATGGTATCAGCACCTGCGTGTGCAAGAAGGGATATCCAAATGTGAAACGATCGATTCAACACTCTGAGTGCTTGCATTAAACCCTCACTTGCATTTCGCTT